>JAQZBX010014728.1:28074-38404 GCA_029593785.1 Cabassous unicinctus
AAAAAAAAAAAAAAAAAGATGGCTAGGAATTGACCATTGGATTTGGCAATAAGGGGGTCATTTGCAATATTGACAAGAAAAGTTTGTGAAAATTGAGTGGTGGGGAAAGCCTTCCTGGAATTGGCATAACAAGGACTGAGAAGAAAGGAATTAGAGAGAGCAAATAAAAAAACTCTTTCAACATATTTTACTATAATGAGGAAGTAATAAATAGCAGGGAAATGAGGTTAAGGAAAAGGAATTTTCAAATTGTGAGAAATAGCAGGATATTTCTATGGTGATGGTAATTATCTGGTAAAAAGTTGTGAAGAGAGAGCAGAGAATTATCAGACCACTGCTCTTGAGTTGACAAAAGGAAGTGCACTCTGGTGCACAAGTGGAGATATTGGTTTGTTTTTTTTTAAGGATTCATTTATTTACTTTTATCCATGTTTACTCCCTCCCCCATTTTTGCTGTTTCTGTAGCCATTTGCTGGGCAGCACTATGTGTCCATTTCCTGCCCTCTCTTATCATCCTTCTCCTACTGTCTTCACTGGTATTTGATTCTCGGAACCCCCGATGTGGGAGAGAGGCGTCCTACTGCCTGCATACCTTAGATCCTTATTTTTTGGTGCTTCTCATCTTGGCTTTCCCTTGTGTCACTGTCCTGTTATGTCATCATCTTCCTGCATGGCTCACGGGACCTGGCAGCTCACCCGCTTATGGGGCCTGGCAGCTCACTGGGGCCTGGTGGCTCACCTGTTCGTGGGGCTTGGCAGTGCACCCGCACCCGGGTCCTGGTGTTGCGCCCGTGCACGGGGCCTGATGGCTCACCTGCTAGCAAGGCCTGGTGGCTCACCCAGGGCCTGGTGGCTCACCTGCTCACAGGGCCTGGCAGTGCACCCATGCATGGGGCCTGGTGGCTCACTGGCTCACAGGGCCTTGCAGCTCACCTGGGGCCTGGCAGCTCACCTGCTCATGGGGCCTGGCAGCACACCCATGCATGGAGCCTGATGGCTCACCTGCACATGCGGCCTGGTGGGCCACATGCATTCTATATTTTCCTTTTTTTTCTTTTTACTGGGAGGTCCCTGGGATCGAACCCAGGTCCCTCCATAAGGGAGATGGATACCCAACCACCCAAGCCACATCTGTCCCCCTGCTATATCTCTTGAGGTTGACAAAAGATACCCAAAATTACAATCTTTTCCCATACAGGATGGTCATATAAATAAATCAGGCTTAGTTTATTACCAGCATTCTAAAAACCAGACTTAGGGAGAAAAACTAGGTCTGGGGACACATGCATGGTTGTAATATAGCGAATGTTTAACCTACCCTGATTATCACAAAATCAGGACAGAGAGAATATTCACATGAGATATTGGGTTTTGATGGTAGCATAGATAGTTTGGAGGCAGTAGGATTCCATGGTACTAGACAGGGAGTTGAATATGTGGGTATAGATTCTAGAGGGTGGTATGAGCCTGTAGAAATACTTTTCTGATTGCTTCAAGTTTTCACTACAAAATAGAAAATAAGGTCATCATTTGAGACTGAGGAAAGAGAAAGTGGTGCTGGGGATTTGAAGAAAGAGGAAAAGGTATGAAAACAAAAGGAGAATAAATGGACTGAGGACATTCCATACGATGTTTTACAGCACCAATGATCCACTTGAGATTCATGGTCACAAATTAAAATGAGAACAGCTAGTGTGGTCCCGAAGTGACACTCTCAATATGAAGCATAAGTCGGTTAAAAATTCACACAGCCTGTTAATCTTTTCTAAAGACAGGCGTATCTGCAAAATCCTCTGGGACTATGGTTAAGCTTTGAACAAGCAGCTTCTTAGCCTAATATTTGACTTTATCACCACCTTGTGGGAAAATAGCATAATAGATTAATATAAGGGTAATAGAGGTACAGAAATTAGCTTTAACCAGGTTGTCCTAAAGTGAGTTGGAATTAAGGTGTGTGGTTTATTCTTGTTCCTCTTAGGAAATGATCCTTGGAACTGATTCTTATTTGAGCACATATTTTTAAGTGGCATTTCAACTATGTCCACAGATGTGACAAATTTCCAAAACACTTTTTTAAAAAATGTAATATCAACTCCCTAGTAATAAATTCTTTCCTTTTCCCTTTAGGTTTAGAATCCCTAAGTCCTTATTCTTCTCTGAAAGGCCTAAGCAGTGTTGTGTTTCAGTTTCAAGTTCTGTTAATGGTCTATTTGTCTTCCCATCTTGATAGATTTCAAAATATCTTCAATCTGGTAAGAAACCTAAATCAGGAGCAGTCTCTATAGCAACATTTATTCCAAATTTTATTCCAAAACTTTGTTTCAAACTTTTTTTAAAAAATTAGTGTGATCCTTCCTCTTTATTGCACCTATATTGGTAAATATGGTTCCAATCAGTTTTCACAGCATGTATTTTTAAAAATTCGTGGGACCAGTCCATTAGCTTCTTCACTTTAGAGAAATAACTTCTAATTTCAGAGGGCAGGACAATTACCTAAATTGATTGAAATCTGCCAAAGGAAAATTGTTACAGTAAAGAACTGTTCCTTAAAATATACTACTTCTTTCCTTAAGATATGGACATCTTTGATAAATTTCAGATTTTTCTTATAGTCTGTAAAGCTTTAAAAATTACAATAAACTCTTAGTTTCTAGTTTGATGGGGAGCTGTTTTATAGGAACCAACAAAACTTAACTTTCACAGGATTTTGAAGGGATTTGTGATTATATCATTGAGAGGACTTTCAAATTTGGATTGTTAATATTTGGAACATGAAAGAGAAAGTATTTAGATGAAAATTCTTTTTCATAGGACAAAACTTATATTTTTCAATAAAGAAAAATGAATCAATGTTGACTTTTTGCTGACAAAGAAATGATATTATTTGTATTTCACTTATATTTACCAATTCTGAGAGGTTATATTCCTTTGAATAGATCCTGGTTTCCATTTAATACCATTTTCCTTCTGACTAAAGAACTTCTTTAGTATTTCTAGTAGTGCAGGCCTGCTGTTGATGAATTGTTTCACTTTTGAATGTCTCAATATCTTTTTTTCATCTTTGTTTTTGAAAGATATTTTTTTCTGAGCATTAAATTCTAGGTTGAATTTTTCCCTTTGGTTACTTTAAAGACATTGCTCTATCATCTTGTCTTATATTTTTTCCTATAATAAGTATGCTGTCACTCTAATTTTCATTCCTCTGTACACAATGTGTCTTTCCTCTCTAGCTGAATTTAAATTTTACTCCTTATCACTGCTTAT
The DNA here is from genome assembly GCA_029593785.1 of Cabassous unicinctus. NCBI lineage: Eukaryota > Metazoa > Chordata > Mammalia > Cingulata > Chlamyphoridae > Cabassous > Cabassous unicinctus. The sequence continues at coordinate 31,339 of JAQZBX010014728.1, forward strand.
GAGCAATTTAATATAATGTGTTGTAAGGCAGTTTTCTTCCTGAATTTTGTGCTTTGGGTTTGTTGGATTCTTATATCTATGGATTAATTTATGGTTCTCATCAAATTTAGAAATGTTTAGGAATTTTTTTTCTCTGTCCATTTCCCCATCCTTTCCTGTATAGTAGGTCTACCTGATGTTTTTCTACAGTTCATTAATGCTCTATTTATTTGTTTGTCAGTCATTTGTTCCTCTTTGTTTTTCACTGTACATAGTTTCTATTACTGTGTCTTCAAGTTTACTAATCTTTTTTTTCTGCAGTGTCCAATTTCTTCTGTGTCCAATCTTCTGCTATCTGCTATACAGTGCAATTTTCATCCGAGTAATTGTATTTCTCATCACTATAATTTCAGTTTGGGTCTTTTTTATATCTTCCATGTCTATACTTATGATGCTTTATCTTACCATTACTTTCTTGAAAATTATGTAATACAGATATAATATCTGTTCTAATATCCTTACTAAGTCTATAATATTTATCTTTCCTTGTTTCAGTTTCAATTGATTGATTTCTCCTCACTCTGGATTATATATTCCTGTTTAGTTGTAAATTTTTAAATTAATAATTAGATGCTAATCATTGTTCATTTTAACTTTTTGAATGCTGGATATTTTTATATTTTTATAATTATTCTTGAGCTTATTAAGTGGGACCAGAGAGGTGTTTAGAAATTATTACTAGTTAAGAAATTATGACTAATTTTCTTTACTATAGTGGCAATTCATGTCTGAATATCTGTATTAGCCAGCCAAAGGGGTACTGATGCAAAATAACAGAAATCTTTTGGTTTTTATAAAAGGATATTTATTTGGGGAAGAAACTTACAGTTACCAGGCCATAAAGCATAATTTACTTCCCTTACCAAAGTCAGTTACCACGTGTTGGAGCAAGATGGCTGCCGACCTCTGCAAGCGTACAGTCTTCTTCCTCTTAAGGCTCCATGGTCCCAGCATCTTCTAATCTCAGCTCTAGGCTGGGATAAGTCTCAACTCTCTCCCGGGGCTCATCTCTCTCTGGGCTCAGCTGCACTGTTCTTGCCACCTGGTCATCTGTAGACTATCAGGCTCTCTTTTCTCCCGGAGCCTCTGCCTTATCTATGGAGCCATATCTGTTCCTCTGTGTTCTTCTCCTGTTTATTTACTTCCCAGGGCTCCAGCATCAAAAATTCCACTCTCTGCTCTGCTGTATTGTTTTCTTTGTGAGTCCCCACCCACCAAGGGGGCAAGGACTCAATGTCCCATTGACATGGCCCAATCAAAGCCCTAATCATAATTTAATCAAGAAAAATGAAACCTCTGAAGTTAATACAATCTCATATGCCCGGTGGTACAGACCAGTTTAAAAACACAATCCAATATCTATTTTTGGAGTTCATAAACGATGCCAAACTGCTAAAATACCCTACCTGATGACCTGTGAATTATGAGGTTTTCTACTCTGCTTTGTGAGAAACTCAGATTATTTCCAGTTCTCTGTGAACTCTAGAGATTGTTCCTTCTATTATTTTGGAGTGGTTCTTTCTCTGGATTTGGGTAGTTTCCTCTTGTGTATATGATGATCACTACTCATTGAAGACTCAAGGTGGATATTCCACTGGCTCTCTCTCTCTCTCTCTCTGGAGCTTTCTCTGGATCTCTCTTCTTTCTGGTACTCTGCAATGTGAATTCAAGCTGCCTTGGCTTCCCTGAAGTCCCGGCTCCATTTCTTTACTTGAGAGTTCACTAGGTTCAACCTTGATGTTACTTCCCAGCTGTGCAGCTTGGAAACTCTTTCCATGTGTTATGGATTGAATTGTGCCCCTTCCCCACTCCTACAAAAAAAGTTCAATACTCACACCCTTTCACATGAATATGATCCTATTTGGAAATATAATTTTGAAAATATTATTAGATAAGATGAGGCCAAACTGGGTCCTAATCCAATTTGACTAATGTTCTTATAAGGCAAGGAAATTTGGACGCAGTAGGAAATAGACAGAAAAGATGGCCATGTGACAGTCAGTCAGAGATTGAGTTATGTCTTGGATTGCTGACTTTCACCAGAACTCTACACACTTCAAAGGAAGCATGGCCCTGCCAACAACTTGATTTTGGACTTCTAGCCTCCAAAACCGTCAGGCAGTAAATTGCTGTTCTTGTAAGCCATCTAGTTGGTGTTATTTTGTTGTGGCAGCACCAGAAATCTAAGACAATATATAATAAACTGTAGTAATAGTAGGTCTTATTTGTATTTCCTTTCTCAGGAATCACTGTTATGCACTGCTTGATGTCCAATGTCTATATCTGTTTAGTTTACAACCAAAAGTTACAACCACCATGTTTGAATGCCCTTCTCACCTTGTTCAGGTTTGACTTCCAACATGAGGCAACTACCACACCTTACCTTCTATACTTCATGTATAACCTCATTATTTCACTTTGAGTTTGACACCCCACTCTGGACCACCTGGTTCCCATTCCAAGAACTATGTGGAAACTTATGCTGAGTCTCATCTGTAGGATTTAGGACTGAATTGTTTAAGAAACGAAGGGAAGAAAAAGTAGAAGAAAAAAGAAGAGATCTAGCTAAATAAATAGTGTGTGTATGTGTGTGTGTGTGCGTACCATGAATAATGTTGATTTAGTATTAGTTTCAGGAATGCAAGAATGTTTCAATGACAGGCATTCCCATAAATAAAATTAATAATAATAGTTGGTCTAAGGATTAAAAGATTTAATAAGATATTCAACATCAGGTTTTGATAAAGCCCTAATAAGTAAAAATGAAACATTTTTTCTCAGTTGAGTTTGAAGATTGAGGAAGGAGTCAAGAGAAAAAGAATGAAGGTGGCCTCTATAAGCTGGAAATGGAGTAGAGTGGGTTGAGCCAGTGGTCAAAATGGGCAAAACCCATGGTTAGGTGGAAGGGGATGGTTTGGCAGTATAGGGGGTAACGGTGGTACAGGGATGTGAGTGGGGTTGATGGTGCTTAAATGTGAGGATGAGCAGGGTGGGGGGGATTGGGATGGACTATCCATGGAACTGACGGGAGGACTGGAGGAAGGGACAGGTGAACTCTGGGTATTTGTAAATTTGTGGTTGAAACTACAATAGTGGGAATGCTTTATTTTTTTGAATATATGACAGCGGAGTGTCACTGGTGGAGTTCATTGGTGGGGGGGGGCATATGTGGGAAAGGGTGCACCTGGGTCATGCTACTATGGAATATGAATGTGTTCATCTTGGCATAGTTTGTTAACTTAGTTTGTGGAGACCCACACAATAAGAAAATATTAAACTCCTATCCTGGGCAGTCCTGCTACATTCTCAAATAAAGAGGCAAGAACATCTCAAGTACATAGGCAGCACCCAATTAAAAAAAAACGCTAATATGTCAAGCCCTCAATATTAATGTATGTAACTATAAACCTTAGTTTTCAAAACTTGTAACTTAATGGTTGCCATAGGTTCTGAAGAGATGTGGAGGAAGGAATAGGTGGAACATGGAGCATCTTTGGGGTATTGGAGCTATTCTGCATGATCATGCAATGACAGATATGGGCAATTATACATTTTGTCAGAATCTATAAAAGTATACAGTGCAAAAGGTAAACCATAATGTAAACCACTGATCATGGTTAGTAGCAATGCTTTAATATTTGTTAATTGATTGTAACAAATTCACCATTCTCAGGTAGGAAGGTAGGATGTCATTGATAGGGGAAGATGTGATGTGGGGAGGAAGTGTGGTGTATGGGAATCCCCTGCATTTTCTATGTCACTTTTCTGTAACTTAAAACTTCTCAGAAAATAAAATGGAAAAAAAAAAAAAAGACACTGGGGGAACATACAGAAGAAATTATCAATATAAACAAAAGATAACAGATATTTATGGTGATGAAAGGCACAATGCAAAAAATAATTTCTATTTTCTTCTTTTCTTTTTTTATTTTTTGTGTAATTTTTTAAGTTATTTTATTTCATTATTGTTATTTTTCTGTTGGCTTTTTTGATAATGAGGTTTTGCAGAAATGTTTGCAGCTGTGGTAGTGGAGGATCACTGGTCTGGGGTGTTGGTGGTGGGGGATGTGTGTGGGGTGGTGCATCTGGGGCATACCTGTAGGGAGTGTGAGTGTCTTCATGTGGTTAAGACGTGTTTTCTCACAGATTGGAGGCCCACAGAATAATCAACGGAATATTACTCCTATCCTGGTGAGTCCTGTCATGCTCTCTCAGAGAGTGGTGAGAATCTCTGTAGTACATGGGCAGTGTCTAGCAAAGGAGAGTGGACCAATGCTCCAGACCCTTGATACTGATGCTTATACTTACTAACTTTGTTCTGGTGAAATTGAAACTTGGCCTAGTAGTATATATTGCCTAAGAGTTACCTCCTGAGAGCTTCCTTGTTGCTCAAATGTGGCCTCTCTCTAAGCCACACTCAGCATATAAATTCAGTGCCTTCTCCCATTAAATATGTGTCCCAGAGACTTAATATTCAGTCTGTTCATATGCCAGGTGAACCTCGAATCTCAGCAGAGTTGCAGCCAACACCTACTCTCCAGGTAATCAGACTCGCACAGGGCAACCAACAAAAGGATGGTGATAAACAAAGGCCCATCCCAAGAAGCAGAGAGTATCTGCAACTTCAAGCAGACAATTCCACCCATCTTCACCATAAGATCTAAGCCCCCTCTCCATCGGAAGCAGAGTGGGCATCACTATCCCCAAATCTTCAAGATAGAGGACCAAGCAAACATGAGAGGGACATGCAACTATGGACTGAAGTAAACTTATTATTATTCTAGTAATGGAAGAACTTGTATCATTGTTATAAAGACAATGGTCAACAGAGGTTCTGAGGGTAGGGACAGGGAAGAATAGGTGTAACGTGAGGCATTTTTGTGACATTGGAATTGTTCTGCATAATATTGCAATGACAGATAGAAACCATTATACATCTTGAAAAACCTATAAAATTGCGTGGTGCAAAGTGTCCAATATAACATAAACTATAGACCAAAACTAGTGGCAATGCTTCAATATTTGTTCATCTATTGCAACAAGTGTACCACATTTTTTAAAACTATTGTTAATGAGGGAAAGTATAGAAGGGAGACAGGTTGGAGTATGTGGGAATCCCTTATATTTTCAAAGTAGCATTTATATCATCTAAACCTCCTTTATAAATTTTTTAATTTAGAAAAAGATAGAGAATTCTCAGTGATCCTGACCCTAGTTCTTGTGTCAGTCAAACTTTTTCTGGATCTGTGAGGACGGCATCAAAGTAAGAAGGCAGAACTCAACTCTCTCACACACAGAAAAAAAAACAATGGCAAAAGGGTAAAGAGCTACCTGAAGGAGCTGCTCCAGGGATCTGAAGAAGTGGACAGTGCTGCATATTATCTAGGAGGGAGAGGGACAGAGAGACAAAGAGCCTGAAGGAAAACCATGAGTTTCCCCTGTGGCTGTGAAAGACACATCTACCTCAGCTTCAAGGCAGGTAGCCTTAGTAAAACCCCTGACTCACTGCAGCCAACTGAGTGGGAAGAACATTCCCTGGGAGGAAGTGGGGTCTGAAAGAGAGTCGAGAGTGGTTTCCTTTCAATGAGTTTGGCAAACTGAGCCTCCTTTGCATCTCAAAAAAGATCACAACCAGAACTTTAGTGGTCCCTGGGAGAGGGGAGGAGGCATCTGATAAGGCAGGCTGTCACACCCAACCACCCTGGGAGAGAGAAGAACCAGCTCAGTGAAGGGGCAGAGACAGGCACATAACCTGCTTTGTTCTGGCAAACTCTTAGAAGCTTAACTCACCTGAGGGAATGGGGTGAGAAGAGCCAGATAAGCTTTCAGAAATCTACCTGACTTGTAGATTTGGTGTAGCTCAGTGTAGGAATTCCTAACTTGCATATATAAGGTCCCTGGTTTGACTCCTGGTACCTCCTAAGAGAAGGGATACAGAGAATAAGCCACCAGGTTATCAGGCAACAAGCTGACAGTATATGACATGAATGTATAGCTTAAATTTTTCTTTTGTTTTAGGTTTTTTTGACCTGTTATTTTTAATTTTATCAGTTCTTTTTGTTTTCTTTATTTTATTCACTAAATCCAGGTACCAAACCTACAGAGGTGAGGTTGCAGGGTGATTGATTGATGACTACCAGCAGCCTGAGCAGCTCCCTAGGGGCCTAAGAGGAAAGGCTGTTTTTCCTGGGTTGTTTTTTGTTGCTGTCATTGTTGTTGTTTTGTTTCTTGTTTGTTGTCTTTTCCAATTTATTTCCTTTTTCTTTTACTTATTTTTTCTACCTACTTTATTTCTTTTCTTTCCTTCATTTTTCCATCTCCTGTCTTCTGTTGCTTTCCTTTCATTCCACCTCTTCTTGTTTGGTCTTCATTTTCTCTCTCTCTCTCTCTCTCTCTCTCTCTCTCTCTCTCTTTTCTTTTTTTCTTTTCTCATTCTGGCCTTTTAATTCATTTTAATTTTTTCTCTATTTTGTTTCTTGTTTCATTTTTTCCACTCCACTTTTTAAATTCTTCTTTCTTTGTATTTTTGATGATTTTTAATCATATTACTTATTTATTTTCTTAGCACTTGTATGATTCCTCTTCCACCTCTTTTATTATTATTTTTATTTATCTTATCTTTTTCTCTCTTATCTCTTTCTTTTTCTCTGTTCCTAATATTTTCTTCCAAAGGAACACAGACAACTGCAAGGATATGGAATAAGAAGAACTAAGTGTCAAAAAGGAACCTTTCCACAAGAAATAAAACTTAAAAAATAAACACTCGAGTAGAAATAGAAGCTAACCAACAACTAAGCCCATCAAGATAAACAGATGCCTAGACACTAACAGAAAATTACAAGGCATACTAAGAAACAGGAAGACATGGACCACACTAATGAAAAAACTTAAAAAAAGGAGGTGATGCAGAATGTGGAACAACTAATCAAAGACATCCAAACAAATATCATGAATCAAATTAATGACATGAAGGAAGAGATAAAGGACATTAAGAAGACCTGGGGGAACATACTGGAGAAATTGTAAA
>JAQZBX010014729.1:0-38302 GCA_029593785.1 Cabassous unicinctus
AAACAAAAAAAAAAAACACAACACTGGGGAAGATGTGGCTCAAGCAGTTGGGCACCCGCCTACCATGTGGGAGGTCCTGGGTTTGGTTCCTGGTGCCTCCTCAAGATGAGCAAGACAGCGAGCTGATGCAACAGGCTAGTGTGGTGAGCTGACGCAACAAGATGCAACGAGACACACAAGCAGGAAGCAGATGTAGCTCAAGCAATTGGGCACCTCCCTCCCATATGGGAGATCCCAAATTCGGTTCTCAGTGCCTCCTAAAAAGACGAGCAGACACAGCACACAACAGACAGTGAGTGCAAACAAGGGGGAGGGGGCAGAGAAAATTAATCTTAAAAACAAAACGGGTTGAAGTAAGGAGATAAAATTAAGGGGGCAGCTGGGACCAAAAGCAAGGTGAGTAGTCAGCTTGACAGAGAAGAAAAACACCTTCTAACAGGCACAATGGAGGCCTGTCCTATAGGCCTTAATTTTTCTCTGACAAGTCTGCACTCTTTGTCAAGAGTGGGGAACTAGAATAGCTGTTGTACATTAAGAAAACCCCTAAGCTATGTGTCCCCATGACAGCCCCCCATGATTACCAGCCATACACAATCATGCAACAAAGACACTGCACTTCCTTTAGTCACAAGCCCTCAAGTGGACCAGTGAGGCAGCACCACTTAAGGTACCAGCATACAGGAGAGAGAAAAAAGAAAAGACACCCTTGTGGGTGAGCCCCAACTTCTAGCGGGAAAACCATGGCAAAGGCAGTGTAAAAATCTTGGAAACTCTCACACATGTACATAAAGTATTTATTTACAGTCTTCATTTTGCCACTGATGCTACCTGAACTCCTGCCATTATCCCATTTGATTTTAAGATGCACAATTTTCCACATCTAAACATCTTCTGATGGCAGTTCTAACACCAAGAAAGTACCAGCACCCCTAGCATCAGACCAACAGGGTGAAGCGGGCCAGCAAACCAAGGACGGCAGCACGAAGTCAGCCAGCACACACCGCAGGCCTGCACGGCTTACCACCTTGCACTGTGCATCCACAAATGAAAACGGTCGTACTGCTGCTGCAACGGTAACACTGATGGATGCATTTAGAAAGTACCAGATCAGACTGAATCTAACCACTTTTCAAGTCAGTGTCAGAGCAACTGTGCTGCTTAGTTCCGACTCTTCAAATCTGTATGCCCTTGTTTTCTTCTGTAATATTGTCTGTGTTCTCAAGTGTGATTGCAGAAGCTGTAACAGGCCACAGCTGCTCCTGAATCACCTTTCATTTGCCGTCACCGAAGGTGCTGTCACTGTCACTACTATCACTATCGCTGTCGCTGGCCAATGCAGTTAGGTTTCCCAGGGCCTCCCTGCAAAGAAAACAAACCAGATATGACAACTCAGTCTGGGAGATGAGGCTCTTGGTGCCTAACACTCACCAGTGGTCTGACAGTTTGAAATCAGGAAAAGGGACATGATAACCACACTAAACTCTATCAAAACGGAAGGAAAAGATTCCAAAAACCAAATCTATAGGCTTCACTGACTGGTATGACATGTGAAATAACCTTTAATATATCCTGACTCTCTGCAAGGAAATAAAGAAATCCAGGGGATAGAAAGCTAGCAACACTTGAACAAGCAGTTAAATGGTCTGCTTCACTTTTATAACTTGACTTCACGAAGAAGACAAAGGATCTACTTACTTCTGCTCTTCATTGACTGCAAAGGCAGACATCACTTTCTGGGTGAGGTCATCACAAATAGGTAAGCTGAAGGCACTCGCCAGCTTCACTACTTCAATGGCCTGCCCAGGGCTGTTGGATTCTTTTGCACTGTCCATAAATTCATTCAACAACTCATTTCTGTAAAAAGAAAGGGCAAATATAAACACCCCCAATTAAATCCTCAATCCCTTCAGTCAAAGATTTACAAGCAAAATTAGCATTTCTGAAGAAACAAACATAGTGGACATTCAATCAAGATGCACTTGCTGAGGATCCACTCCATGTACTCCCAAAGCACCTGCCTTGAGAGGCCCTTGGGGAGGATGGGGAAGGACGAACGGTCCACCTGCCATCGGGAGAGTGCCAAAATGCAGTGGCTGAGGTGTGTGAAGAGTGCCAACCACCCCCAGAGCGAGTCAAGTCCAGGCAGCTAACTCTAGGAGGTACCCAACCAGGGACCGTGAATCTCAACCTACCTGGGGATCTTATTATGCTTCCTGAAAAGCCCCAGCATTTTCCTGTTCAAGATAGGAGAAAAATTATGACTACCAACAGGACAACTGGCTGATCATCTATTCTCTCCCTGGACTCAGAAACCCCTCTCCCCAAACTCTTGCCTATCAGAATTAAAGCATTCAAAGGTAAACCTGATAGGGTGGCCAGTGTTGAGAACTGCTGGTAGCCCTTCTAGTAAAAGCCCTGCAGAGAGGGAAGGAGGAGGGTAAGAGGAAAGAGAGAAACAGCAATGCAAAGGGAAGGCAGGACCCAGAAAGAAGCGCGAGTTTTTAGTTCTAACTTGCAAATGGGCAAGTTATCATTAGCAATCTCAGAGGATTCTGCATTCTGCCCACTACACAAATAGATGCAAGATAGACTTACGCCTAAAATTGCTTTTATCAAAAGCCCAGTTGGATTAGCAGGGCCCTACGCAGCATAGAGAACTAAACAGATTGGAACTCTCATCCACCAGAAATCACTTCTGTCCTCCCAGGAAAGAAATGTGCCCTGGGACAGATAGGAAAGAGGCATGGGCCAGTCAGTCTTGAAATTATGCCGAGCAGGCTCAGATTGAGGCATTGTCTCGTGTGAATGCTCACCATTAACCTGCCACGTGCAGGACGAAAGGGACGCACACACACTCAGCTCCCATGACTCAGCTGAGGTCCGTACCCCTGCGCCAATCATCACAGCCTGAAGCACAGCAAGCGGAGACCAACCTGCCTGCATCAGCCAGACACTGCCAGCATCATGCTCCTGGCACAAGCAGCACGGCTCCTGGCAGGTTGTAAGTGTATGTGCCACTCTTCTAAGAACAGATGAGGCAGCAAGCCTTCACCATCCTTTCTTGGGTATATTTAACAACCATGTTTTTTTAACCAGATTTAGCTCCGCCAAGAATGTATAATTATGCACTTCCTCACTCATCTGTATCTTCACATCTGTACCCCCTTTTCCCCCAAATCCTTATTACCCCAAGATTACCTGACCCGGTACCATGCATGTTTTAAGATTTAATTGAGAAAACAAAAACTAATTTTTCTGGACCGTTCTTAGAAATGTCACCCTAATGATTAACTTTCTTTGTTTCAATCTATATAAAAGCTGTGAGAAAAACCCTTAATGGGGAGGTTTATTTGAGATTGTACATCTCCAATCTCCCGCCGGTGAATAAAGCATCTTTTCCTTCCTCGCCTAGTTGGGCGTGTCTGTCTATTCTGCCGTGCCCAGCTAAAGAATCCAGCCCAGGACTGTCCAGGCCCCACTTCAGTATATCGTAACAAATTAAAAAATACAAAAGTGTTAAAATAAAATTGAAAATTTCCCAATCTATATTTACTTCTCAGAGGTAACCATTGTTAATCTTTTTATACTTCAAAAACTATGTTTATATGTGAATAAACCTTTTTAAAAATGGAAAGAAAAAAAAACAAACAAAAAACAACCATGTTTTTGACTGGTCATCAGATGTCCTAACTATGACTGACCTCGCAAAGTATCCTTTTGTTTACTTCTTTCCTTCAGGCAAAAAAAGTATATATAAGGTGGCCATTCACGAACACTAAAAATTGGTTATGTAAAAGAAGTGCTGATGAAAGCATAAACAAGAACACAGTGGCACAAACCAGAGATGGGTGCTGGTCAAGGCCACGTTTAGTAAATGCGGGTAAATGCCAGCTTCCAGAAGTCCAGGTACACAACCTGCATTTTAAGCTGGGAGGCAAGCAGTGGGGAAAGCTGTACAGCCACCCACAAATAAAATATTTCAAGAACCCCATTGCCCAACGCATTTTCAAAAATAAGTTTCTTCGATCACAGTATTCTATTTAAGTGGGCAGACAAGTAAGGCTGAGGGACTTATTTTGCCCTGGATACAGAATCAGTAAGGTCAGAAACAGAGACTTCCCAGCTCAATGAATCACGCTCTCTCTAAAATACATCATGTACGTATTCTCCCAAAAGTATGCTTCTCAGCTGGTATTTGGAAATTCCCATAGAAAATCTGTTACACATTCTAGTTTGGCTCCCGATAATCTATAAAATCATGTGGCTTAATTAGAGGACCTCTACTAACCGGGATAAATGTGCGCTTAAATTCAGGTGCAGGGGCTTCTAATTGACACTTGGGATACTGTACTCACCAGGCATCCTGGACTCTTCCAGCCCTCAAAAAGAGGACAGCTATGCAGTCCAGAGGTCTGGCTGGCCAATCTGGAGCAGTATGTCTGGCAAACTGGCTTTCATAAGTAGATTTGATATCTGCAGCACAGTCAGCAAACGCCACCTGAAGCTGAGAGGCTCTAAGAATCAGCAGAACTGCTTGCCTGATTCCATGAAAATTTAAGCTCAAAGACTCCCAAAGGGCCATGGCAGTTTTTGAGCAATGCATTTTACCATTTGAACATATCATGTGTATAGGACTCAAGTAAAAAAGAAAAAAATAGCCCCATCCTAGAGCAAACAATTTGAACAGCCACATCTTTCAAATTTAACCAGGGAATTTCCTCTTTTAACCAGGGAATTTCCTCTTTTCTTAGAGATAAAAATAAAGCCCATGTTACTGATCAGCATGAAGAGAAGCTATTTTCATGCTGCTTGCTTTGAGGAATGGGGGTGACTTCAGAAATGTTCTGCTAAGGGCAAGAGATGCTGAGAAGTATAACAGAAACCTGGGTTTGGGTGGCAAAACTCCCCACAATGACAGACTAGACGCAGGTAAACAATCCTCACAAGGTCCTCCATCTAAGAGGCTATTTTGGTTACTACGCATCCAGTAACAGTAACCAAGCTAGAGTTTCGTATCACCGTACCTCTGGTGGGTGCTTATCCCTTGCCATGAGAAGCAGGATCTCTCTCCTCAGGTCATGGCGGAAAGTGTGGCCATATTCTTTACTATCTTGAAACAAAGAGGAAACATGGTGAAGAGTGATCCGCATCATGGAAAAGTAATTTTTTTTTGGCTGACCTTTGTCTACTGACAGCTGTCACCCAAATTTTTTGGTGGGTGAAAATAAGTTGCTGACATGATCTATTCCAGGCTTCCAGAAAGATGGCCAAGACGTATCATGGCAAGAAAGAGCAAAAGAGCAATAAAGGCAAGGGCAGTGGCTTGTCCCCATGCAAGGGCTGCGTCACTGTCCTGTCCTATCAAACCCTGCACACACAGCACTCGAGCAGCCACCAGCTCCACTGGAAAAGGTGCTTGTACAGAACTTTGGAATTTTCAGTGTTCTTCTATATACAGTCATTAGAGAGGTCTTGGGAAGCAGGAGGGCAGGGGTATAAATAATCTCAGTTTCTCAGACATGGAATCTGAGAAGAGAAATAGACTTTAAGATGATAAAGTAGTCACCTAATGGAAGAGATAGACCTGGCTCATTCTGCCGATAATGTAGGCAGACACCCCCTCCCAATGCTTCAGTTCCCTGCCCTCCCATGGTCATGGCTGTTTCAGAAACTTAAATACCACTGACTCTGGTTAGCAACTGAACCAAAGTGAGTCAATATGGAACAGAGGAATGAAAACAGGCTTTGGATTCAGGTTCAGGGTCTGCCACCATCTTCCCTGGGTCGTGTGACACAACAGATGCACAAAACCCAGCTTCCTGGTGTCATGAGAGCACTGAGGTCAGTTTCAGTACATCTTTATTCATGCAATCCAACATGCACCATCAGCAAGTGACCCTGAAGTGGACCACAACTAATGTAATAAGGTCAGTCAAAACTGGGAAGTTATCATCCCTGACAATAATGTATTATGTTCATTAACCAAAACCTAGGAGATTTAAGTGCTATGGGCCTCGACCCATAAGCTGAAACTGACCTTTCCAAATCTGAGGAACCATTTCTAGCCGATTTGCCACATCCAATGCCTGGAGAAGATCTATCAACATGTGGGGCTGGGGGAAGATGACCTGATTAAGAGAAATACAAACGTGTATTTTAAAGCATTAATGGGCAGAGATACAGCTTATCCATAATGACAAATGACAAGTAATGAGCCATCTTACTGAAGGTATCAGGTCCTTATACCACTTCAAGGTGACATCAATTTGTTCCAGTAGACAAAGCAAACTGAAGAATTTGGAACTGCGATGAAGAGGAAAAGTGAATTTAGCCTAAAACCTCCAACAATAGGAGAACGAGTAAATTATGACATAGTTATATACAAAGAATTTCAAATTACATGGTCCAATACTTGTCCCAAGAGTTGCTAACTGTGCTTTCTGGACTTCTCAATTAAGATGTTCTTATCCTGAACTGGTCATTTTCACCTGCCTCCTCAGTAAACTCTCAGTTCCTAGTGGGTAGATACTAAATATTGTATTCATTTAAAAACAGTCAACATAAAGCAAGGATTTAGACACACAGAAGACAATCATTGCACACCTATTAGCAGGCTGCTCCTCAAGTTCATGCTTTTATCTGCCTAAGCAAACCATTTAAGGAGCCTCTCTGGGCTGCAGAATCTTCATCTTTAAAAACAAAAGCAAGTGGCCAGGACAAAATAATCTTTGGGGACCCATTCTGCTCTAACAACTCAAATATGGAGGAGTGAGGGTGCAGAGGAAAAAAGACACGTGGATTTTAAAATGTTATAAGACTTACTAATAGTAACTGCGCTGCTGATCGGTTCCGATAAATTTCCAGTTGTCTCCAGTGTTTAAGAGGCCATGCACTTGGTAAGCAAGATCTAGATCTCTGAGGGATAAGCACTGAAAATTTGCAAGTATTAATTATCACGCTGAGATCCTTATCAACCAAAAAGCAGCCCATTACATAAAGCAGTTACTTCTGAAAATATTTATGCTGATTCAACTTGTTTTTGGTTGATATAAAATGAGTTATAAGAAACCATGAGCAACACCAACAAAAACACACAAAAATAAAAAACCTTAAACTCAAAAAAAGTTTTATGATCTTTAAAACAAAATGATTTTGGTCTAGCGATTATACCTTTAGAAAGCAATCCTACAAAACACGTAAGTGTGCAAAAGACACACGTAGGAAGATGCTCACAGCAGCAGCATTGTACCAGCAAAAATGCGATGAAACACCAAAACCCACCCACCTAAGGAGTTATGACTAGAACCAAAGGCATGAACAAGCTAAGAGTCAGGGAGTGAAAGACCAGGGAGAGAGGCCAGGCTTAGTCAAGCTGAGTTGAGTCAGGGAGTGAAAGACCAGGGAGAGAGGCCAGGCTTAGTCAAGCTGAGTTCTAGTTATGGCAAATTTAGGAAATGGATAGTAGCCTTCTTTTGAAAAGGAAAAAAAAAGGAGCAAGAAATGGTACTTACAACTCTCATGGCTGATGGAAAAAACATATCTGAAAATCAAAGTTCATCAGAGCCTTGGTTACTATGGATGAAATAAATTTTCCAAAACTCAGTAACGTTAATTAAAATCTTGGCCATGTAACTGATAATATGCAAAAGGAATAAAAACCCAGGAGGAGAGGACATATCCAGCTAAGTGTCACAAATATTTGGCTTTCTCACAATAACCACCCAAATATTACTATGTTAAATTAAACCCTGTCCTTATCACCCAAATACACAAGGACTCTAGTAACTGGCACTCAGGGAAACCAGCAAGGTACTCTGCCTTTAGAGGAAAACACAAGCAATTTCTGTACATACTGTCATCCAAGTCCATGGCAGAAGGCATCTTCCCCCTTAATTCATTGATTATTTCATAGATTATGAAGGATGGCCTTTTTGAGGAGTTTTCTGTAGAACAAGAATGCAAATGGCTTTTACTGTGGGTCCCTTCCTGGTACCACCACCATACCCACAGCACCTAGTACAGAGAGAAGAGTTTCTCCTTCCTCTGTGCTCTCCTAAGGCCTGGGCAGAACCAGGCAGGGGGTGAGCGCCTGACCAGGGAACAAGCGCGCTCTGGAGTGCACTTCTCTGTGAGACCTAGGACAATCCTAGGACGCTGTCCATATGTTTCAACCAGAGACTCTTCCTTTCCCTCTAAGTCTCTTCACAAGAGCCTTGACTTTCACTGGGGTGGGGGACATACATACACACACACCACACCTGCATACCTAGAGAAGGGAACACATCTCCTGAGAGCAATCCTCTGTGTTCCTTTTGAGTACAATCAGGACGATTGTACTTAAAGGCCAAGAAAGGAAACTCAAGGATGTGATAGAGTCCTTTAAAATCACAGGATGAGAATATTAAAAATAACTAAGTAAATATATAAATAAAATCACATGAGCTGAGCATAACAGGTCAGAAGATTCACCTCCAGTATTCCCAGAACAGACTCTTTCTCTATATTCCCTTCCCTACCTTGCCCACACACGTGGTAATAAGGCTAACTCCTAAATTATCAGTGGATCTGATTTTGCAGCTAATTTATACATCTAAGACACATACACACATTCCCACCCCCCACCCCAAACTCGGTTATGACTAATATGAAATGTAAGTACCGCCAACTTTGGTTGGCAACCGAAACAAAATGATGCACGGAAACGGGATAGGCTTGAGTCAGAAACACTAGTTCCAGTATAATCTAATCTAGACGGAGTAAAATTCTGGAGAATACAATTATGGAACCGGTTTACCTGTTTCCAAGTAATCTTCTCTAATAGGGATGGATGTGGAATTTATAAAATTAGCCTTCCAAACCAGAAAGAATCAATTTCTTCTCTATTGCTTTTATAATCTAGCTGAGTATCTCAGTATCATCACTTCTGACCATGGGGGTTCTTTTCCAGGTCAGTGGCAAATGAGTCAGAACCAAAAGACTGAGAGCCAACTGTGTGCCTCCCAGGCCTGGTACAAGCACCTGCTTAATCCATTTAACCACTACAACCCTGCTGGTGCTACTCAAAGACAGGCACCCATTCATAGCTGACGCTGCTGCTAATGGCACAGCTGGAATTTCAACTTGGTGTGCCTTGCTCCAAAGCCCATTCATCAGAGCACAGCTCCAACAGGGATTGACAAACTGCAAAGGGGACAAATGAAGTCTCAAGACTCCCCGCGCCCCACAGTTTTAAAATAAAAATAACGCCACTGAGACAGCATGGGCCACTTTCTGCAGCGATGGAGATGCTCTAAACCCGCATCCCTGAAGATGGTGTCACTAACCACACGTGCTACTGAGCACTAATGTGACAGAGGAGTTTTTAGTTTTATTTAATTGTAACTAATTAAATGACCAAATGTGGCTAGTGGCTAATGTACTGGATAGCACAGCTCTGGAGAGCAAAAGGTGCTCCAAACTGAAATACCTTCTGACCGTTTCTATCTGTAACCAACACTGCTCATACTTTTTGTACCCACCTCTTCAGCTCAAGCTGTTTATCACAAACAAGGCTACCTTCAATAATAATGTACTGCTCATGCCATAAATAATGTTTATTTGTGAACTCTATTCTAAATTCATATGCAGAGATGGAACCTGAAACAATTACTCATATAAACTCAAGGGATCTGGTCATTTTTTTACATGAATTAATATACCATAAGATCATACATACCACGATGATAAAACAGCTGAATAATATGGTGATATGTTGCAAGAGAGGGCTCTCAAATTACCAGGTAGATGGAAAAAATGAGAAATAAAATAAGTCAGAACAATCCTATCCAAAATATAGCTTACAGAGGCACTACAAACATATTGATGTTGGCATTTATGCAAAGGATTTGAACAAAGACATTTTCCAGCTTATAGTAGTAATGTAAAGGTGAAAACAAGTTGTTGCCGAAGATTGCATTACTTTTAGACACTCTAAAACCCATTACTAAAAAGTTACAGCTAATGTACTATGATTCAGCGTTGAAGAACATTAAAGCACGCTCAAGTGAACTGATTCCTAAAACAACCTTCAATTTTCCAAAAAATGTTAACACACTAGTATAAATTTGGGTTCAAATACCTAATACTAAAAGAACATAACTTGCTGTAAAGAACATGAAGGGGGTCCCATCACAGTAAGTCCATATAATCGAGCATGCCACATGGTGGAAATGGCCAACATAGCACAGTGAATAGCAAACAAGAGCCACGCAGCACCTTCTCGGCTCGCCTGGGCCTGAACCCTCTGCTCAGCCCCTTCCCTCATCTTCAACGATGCACCCTCACCTATCCCCACGGCTTTCATTTCTTGTAAGGTCTGTATGGCTGGCAGTTTTCCAAGTGTATAAAGTCTTCGGAGACATTTCAGTATGGTATTAAAGGTCTGTAGATTTGGTTTCACCTTCTGTGCAACCATGTGCTTCAGCAGCTCCTAGGTGAATCAAAAGCAGGGACCATTTTTGTGCCCAGGTAGACAATCTGCCCAATAGAATCATATCATGTAAAACATAAAGAAAAAATTGGCTTTCTGGCTCTACCTAAAGCAGGTTAATAAATACATCCCTAATTTAGGAACTGTTTATTAATTACAGGACCAGGTACTTTGCCTTGAAAGCCTTTCCGAGAGGCTCCCCGTTGGGTCAGCCCACCCTCCCTTGACTGAGGTGTCCCAGTGTCTTCACCCCTCCACCTGGTGAGTCTTCTAAGAAAAGACTCAAGCAAAAGAACAAACTAGAATGGATTTTGTGTTTTTGCTTTTCTAAATGACCAGCATGCAATAAAAAAACACTAAGTACTAGGTAAGAATTGATCTAGTGGTTTTACTTTTTTACAATAAATGTGTTATTTTCGAAATGAAAACTATTATGAAAAAATAAGTGAACGAAGCAACCCAGCTCTCCCTCAATTCTAGCGGCATGCTCTATTCTCACACAGGAGATGCAGGTACTGAACGTATGGAGTTACTGGAAGGACAGAGGACCAGGCAAGCTCCTTGAGCGCGGCTAGCACAGCGATGGTCATGTGTGTGCTCAATGAATGCTGCTCTCTCCACTCATTTATTTCTAGTAAATATAGCCAAGGCCTATTAGGGGGTAAAATAAAGGTTCCCCCTTACCTGTATATTATTCCATTTTTCCTCACATTTCTCATTCATCAATGACTTTGCTTCAATCAATGCATTGAAGGTGTACACATCGGCTGTGAAAGAAGAAAACTAATTTAACAAAATTTGGGGTTAAAGATTTATCCCTAAGTGGCTTGGTGTAAGGCAGAGTGGTCATATACATTGTTTTCTGAAGCTAACTGCCACACATCCACAAACTGGGAAACCACACTCTGGCTTCAATCACCAATGTCATAAGTAAAGATGGAAAGTTGGCCGAGGACTGAGACAAGATGAAAAAGATTTCACACAGATTTTTCAAAGAACAAAGAAGGAGAGAAATTCTTAAAACACACTCACCAGTGAGTCTGTTGTTCAATAATTCAGTGTACAAGTTTAATGCCTGTGTATTAGCTCGGTGCTGGATGAGAGAAAGGATAAAAATCAAGCATCATCAAATCCATTCACTTAAGAAATATGTGCCCATCAATTATTACAACGTTTGGGAACTCAGCTGTCAGACCAGACAAGATCCCTGTTCTCATGAAGCAACACACATTCGCCTCCTCTGGAGACGTTTTGGGTTGTTACAACCAGGAGGGTGTTACTAGCATCCAGGGGTTAGAGGCCAGAGAGCTATTAAATATCCTACAATGTGCAGGACAGCTCCCCACCACCCCCAACAAATTATCTGGCCCCAAATGTCAACAGTGCCAAGGTCAAGAAACCCACTTGACTGGAAATAAGAAAATACCAAGATAAATAATAAAAATATAAAATAAATTTACCTTCACCATTCCTCGAATCATCGTGCAGTAGGAATGTGCGTTTTTCTCTGGCATTAGAGCAAAGATCCTCTCAGCATTGTTGTTTGCTCTAGACATAAGAAAGCAAACGTGAACCAGGGAAAACTGGGAAAGCCAGTAATAGCTAACACCAGTTATTGTGTTTACAATGATTCAGGCCCTGTGCAAAGCACTTTATACATATTATCTCGTTTTAAAAATGGTAAAATCCAAGGCTCAAAAACCTTAAGTTGCCCAAGGCTATGCAGTCAAGTGGCAGAACTAGCAGTGAAAAGGGAATTTTTATGAAAAAGTAATATAGACCAATGGTATTAAAAAACAACAAAAAGCCAACTGTAAAACAAGGTATCCTCCTTCAAGTCTCAAAAATAATTCCCCAAAGGCATCTACCAAAAACTGGTTTCTTCTAAGTCTTCAGTCTTATTCTAGGCCCTTCCTTAGAAATACATAAATGGCACCATGTTATACAAACTATTTTGTATCTTGATTTCCCCCTTAATATGTCTTAAAAATCAGACAGAACTAGGATGAACCAAGATTTTACTCCAAAGTCCATACTCTTAACCACTATGCTAAATTATTCAAATCTACCTTAAGGAAGCTTTATTTATTTTTTATCTTAGGAAGCTTTATCTTTAATCCAATTAAATTCATCAGTTCAAAAAAGATTTTAGATATTAAAGGTAGCTTTCCTTCTCCAGACAGTCACATGAAATATTTTCCTGTTTTAGAGACTTCTACTCAGTTAATTTAAATTCTCAAATTTGGTTCAGAATTTGCTAAAATAAGGCAGTCTTCTTAATTTAGCACTAGATTCTAGTATATGTATATTTTTATATGAACAAAATGTATCAAATTTTTAGAGTAAAAGTTGACTTAGGGGTATATATTGCAAGGTAGCACTGCTGGTGAAACTACCAAGGGACCATACCATGTGAAGGTTATACTGCGTTAAGTGGAAAAAAGAAACATTAAGCACCAACTTTTAAAGAGAGCCTTGTGCAGCTAGGTGGAGGTGAAGACCTCGTGAAGAGAGGTGCTAATGCATTAAAATACAAATTTACATTTATACTACACACTGAACACAAACTATATTTCAGAACATCACAGGATTACATCTTCTTTGGGTGGTGAAGGGGCATACTCAATGCACTTTAAGAAACTATAATACGAGCTTCTAATTGTGTGTGACATACTTCCAAGCAACTCGAAGTTGATGACCGTCCCTCTTCCAAGATTTCTCATTATTTTCCTCTGTGGCCACTTCCTAAATTGAATCATCAACAGAAATAAAACAAAAGTTAAGACAACCAAGAAATGCACTGCCCCAGTCAGACTACTCAAAATCAGGAAGGCAGGGGGAACTTGAGAAAAGTGAACGAAATACAGATCCAGCAGAAGGCAGAGAGGAAGCCCCAGGGAACATTTGTGCCTATACGTGTTAATTTCTTAAGGGCAAACCAGCTACTTTGCAGATGAAAAGCCAAGCTGGCCCTCAATAAGGCTGGCCACAGATGATGACCTGGAGGAGAGAGGAAGCCAGTGCCCCGTTACATCCTGGCCCAGAAAGGGAAACTGGAAAACCAATCAACAGGCAGTTTCCTCAGAGGCAGGAAACTCAGAAAGATGGCTGGCTTGAGCCATATAGAAATATTCTTCATTATTTGGGTAAGAGCAAGAGGACAAGACCTATCTGGGCAGGGAACACAGTTCACATCTTGATCAGTTCCAAATGTTTTAAGTATTACACTGACTTGACACAAACTAAGATTTTTTCTAGGGAATAATTCTTGCCCTGTAATTATAAATCTAGGTCTGGGATGAGGCGTATGTAGAGCAGGAGAGGCTTGGCTGGCATTGCCTAGTTCAGTGATGGTCCTGCAGCCTGATGCCTCAGGAACTGGGACCGAGGGGCAGAGGGCCAGCTAGACCCAAGGGTCCAGAGGATACTATGAAAAGCAGGATGTAACTGCACCCCACTGCCTATGCCTTTTAAAAGACTTATACACATAATCCCACATTTAGTGTAGAAATATTAGAAAAGGCCATCAATAGAAAGAAAAAGACCCATAATCCCATCACCCAGAAAGATTCTGGGTGATTCTTATTGATTCTTTTCTTATGCATGTGAATAAACTTTTTACAAAAATGGAATATATTGTTTGCTGGGTATAGCCCGTTTTCCCACTTATCAACATATGGTGACTCTTTCCAACCCAAACAGACCGATACTAGTATTCTCAATAACCACACAACCTTCTATCACCATAATGTAATCAACCTACTACTAGACAACTACACTGTTGTCAACATTTTTGCAATTACAAATACAAATACTCTATTACGAAAAATCTCCTATGTCCATCTTTGGTCACCTGAACCAGGGGTTTCCCAGCTAGAAATAGCTAGAAGTAAAACTGTCTGGGTAGAGACAAGCGATGACTGTTCCGTACCCCCAGTCTGGCGTGCTCCCTCCTCTGCCTATGTGTATTTGACTTTCTGAGGTGGCCAGGGCCAGGGAACCCATCCCTGTGCATTACACCAAGTGTCAAAGGTGTGGCACTGGTGGGGTAGACGCTGTCCAAACATTTCTGGCCAAAACTCTGCCTGCACGTGGCAGGCAAGGGCAAAATATTTTTGAAGGGAACCAGCATTAAAATAACTGTTTAGATCCCTTTCTTCCTCCTGGACCACCACCCATATGCTGTTTAATCAAGGCTACTAAACCACATTTCAGTTTAAGTCTCTTGAGAGATGGCACAAGAACCCGCCTTATTTTGAGGTGTTACTCAAAACGAAATTTAAAAATCAATGCTAGAAGTTTCTTTAAAAACACTAGAAGGCCATTACCGAGTCTTCCGATTGTTCAGTTTGCTGAAACTGATAACCCGCGGGGGGTTCTTGGTCACCATAGTAACATAATAAATCCAGAAGACTATTACTTGTTTCCAGAGATACAGTGCTTCCTGGGGGTGGGAGAAAAAAATGAAATCTTAATAAGCTTATTATATTAAAATTCTTCACTTTTCCTATTAGCTGTTGCTTTCTGGCTACATACTATTATCCACCACTTTAGCAATTAATGAGTATGAACTCAAAGTTGGCTTAAAAATCGGAATGAGGCACACAAGGACACAACCCCCCACTTACCGTGTGGTTTGACATAAAAGAATAACATACAAAACCAAGTTTGACCTGGAGCTCACATTTAATATACTCCTATCCTCAGAGAAACTCGGTTGCCCACAGTTTTAACTATCACCTCCAAACTGAACACTGCAAACTATTGCCACTTAGTCCCTCTGGCTCAGTTCCAGTTTTACAAATGCTAGCAGAACTATTCCACTTGGGAACAGGCTCTCGCTGAAATGCTTGCCTAGAGAAATACTAGCTTAAAGGGTCCAACCATAGTAGTCTTTAAACAACTGTTGTCCAAAACACTATGTAAGTACAGTAGTACTAGAACTTTTATTCAAAACCATCTGTATCACATATCTGCAACCCATCTTTCAAAGCCCACTTTCCTAGAGTGTCTTTAACTGAATTTATACCTGCTTGCAAGAGCTGATCAAACATGTCCACTGAAGCTTTGACTTTTTTGAGCTTGATTCGTTCCTTCAGGGCAGCTTCGCTTACCTCTTCAATCTGAGGTTCAAAGTACTCGGGCATTAAACACTAGAAAAACAAGATGGCCAAAGTTACTACAAAGAGGTAAAAGTGAAAGGATAACTGACTAGGATGAAGTTTTGCCTTTTTTTTTAAAAAAAAACACTTTTACCTACTATACAACAATATAAAACTACACTGTTCCAATTCACATTTCATGCAGCAAATACTGTTTAATTTTATCATATATGTCTTTGTAGGGATTTTAACTAGAGAATAACAATACAAAACCAAAACCAAACAAACAAAAATACCACCTCTCCAGTCTCCAAAACAAGACTGTTTTGCCTGGGGAGAAGAATTTAAAGGACATCAAACATAAAACTTAAAATCTCTATCTGAATAACCCTATTTCCAACAAATTTTCCCACTTTCAAACTGAACTCAATATTCTTCTGCTAAAACCACTCTTCCTTCTTTATTCTCAATCTTGGCTAAAGGTGTCAGAGTTCACCCAGTTTCCAAAGGCAGAACCCTTTCCTCTTCAATGCCTTCTTTTAATCTAAACATATAGTATCACCAAGGTATGCTGACTTTACCTCATTCACTAATTTATCCAAATAGTTACTGAATGCCTACATTTCATGTCAAGCACTAGGCACTGGGAATGCAGAGAGGAAAGGCACTCTCTACCTTCAAGGTGCCCACAATCAAATGGAGACAGCAGATAAGTAAATAGTCACAGCACAGTAGGAATGGAAATGTGGCATAAGAGGAAGGGGATGTGTGGTGGTGCCCTTTGTGGAGGCGGGGTACCCACTGAAGGCCTCACAGCAAAAGTGGCCTTTGAGCGATGCATAGAAGAGTAATGGGTCGTCAAAATCATAAAGGGGAAAAGGTCGGCCAATAACTGCCATTCTGTCATGGCCACTGTTCAGACTTTTGGTATTTTGACCTATACAACTGCACTGGTTTTCTGTCAGCAGAAGTTATAGCTTGAGAAGGACGACAGGTGAGTTTGGGTGTGGATGTTTTGGGGAAGCAGGGGAAACAAAGGGGAGCAGAGCAGTTTTGGACAGGACGCCTCAGGAGGGTAAGGGAACACATCTTGCTCACCACCGTACTGCATAAAGCACGACGCCCACCTATAGGAAGCACTGCCGAAATATGACCAGATGATGAGAGAACAGAGGCAGCTGGGATACAGTGTGGGGTTCAAAGCAGAGGGATGAGGTTAGACAGGCACAAGTGTGCAGCCAGGAGAAAGATGACGTGACTGCGCATGCAAGCCTGGAGAGAGGCCAGTACTTACGGAGTAGACAGAGGAGCTAGTGTCGGAACAGAAAAGCAACAGTCAGAGCCATAAAGATCCAAGAGCCATGCCACAGAAGCCAAAGGGGCAAATGGCAAGATGGGAGTTTTAAAAGGTTAGTACTGTGAGCAAGCTAAGTCCACACATTCAAAGGCATTTCACCCAGTGCTGAGGGCATTCATGGCTACTCAGTCACGAGCATCAAAGCTCGACTTAACTTACATTTACACAGCGCTTTATGAAAATTGCCATTACCTCTCCTTACCGGTATATGAGGTTCAGCTATGTCCTTCTGAAAATATTTGGGATGTGAATTAATAATAAACTTTGCTGCATTCTCTCCAGACTTCTTTGCCAATAAAAATGATTGCTATATAAGGAAAAAGCAGATTTAGATATAATTTGGTATTTACATGAAATTTAGACTCGAGAGAGAACAAAGTTTCACCCTCAGCAAGAATTATTATTCTCCTCCCAAAAAGAAATGAACTCACATTATATTGTATACCCACCTCTTCTAGTGAGGGTGATGGAATAATTTCAGATCATGTCTTATATACAATTTGAGGTATATGAAAAATATGCATTTAAACTAAGTAGGTCATTCCTGTGTGAAAGGCCTCTATTTAAAAACCCAAACCAAACACCTCTCTTTATGTTTTAATCTCTTTAAAAACATAAAGTCAGTAGAGGATTCAGAAAGTCCACCTATTTATCTAACAGTATCTGTAAGCTTTTCGAAGGTTTTACTACTAAGCTATATATGCAGTCTTGTACCCAAACCCAGCTAGATAAAACACGGTAATAGAAAAATTATATGAAAATACTCACAGATTCCAGAAAGGATGATGGTATGAGGTAAGGATCATCTTGAAATGCATAAGGGGCAGCCGTGATATCCTGTGGAAGAGATAGTCTCTTTAGTTAGCTAGACTTTTATTAAGAGAAACCGGGTAAGTTCTGGTGATCAAAAATTCTATAAAATGACTTTTTAAATTATATGCTTAACATACATGCAGAAATATAAAGGGAGGGGGAATGGAGAAATGGATAGATACACACACTAATATCTATACTGCACTCTCAGCTTTGCAAGACCTGGCTATAATTATACACGCCTTTAAGCAAACAATGGCTCAAGCCCCTATGACTGGTTCTTAAAATCTGAATCTTGCCAACACAGGGACTACTGCTGTTTTAAATGCTAGGTAGGGAGCCTGAGTCACTTAGTTCTGGTGCCAGTTTCCTGTACTAACGTTCTTTTAAAGCACCACCACTATCTACTCCATGCTCGGCTTCATCGAGGAGCTCTCTTCCAGCAGGAGGACACAGCTGGACCCTCCCCAGGAGCACTTTCTCCCTGGTCCTGTTGCCCGAGGTTCTAAGTAGAATCTTGAGCAAAATCAGCTCTGCAGCACACCAGGGGCCATGCTTAGAACTGTTCAGAAATTACTTCCTCTATTCCTTTTCTCTCCCTCTGAACCCCCTTTCCTGGGCCTCTGGAACCTCTACCCACAGTGAAAACTTGCCCTGTATCTTTTACCTCGTCTCACTATACCCTCGATGGCATGCTGGACTGACCTGCGCTCTGCTGAGGGAAGAGCTCACCTGCAGCTCTTGGGGACAGCCATTTAGACCTAGGCCCTAGGGGGAGTGTTGCTTCCGCCCACTCCACCACTTTCTGAAGCCCTACCCTCCATCCTCCTAAACCTGAGGCTTGTTTCATCTGGTTCTACCACTCTCCACCAAGATGTAGTGGCTACGTAAAGGCAAGCCAGACAGCAACTTGAGGCTAGTTGCCTTGAACTACTCCGACTATACCACCATGTTCTGCCAATTCTCTTCTCTTTAGGGGAGATACCCTACCTGCTCCACCCACTCTATCCCAACTGCCACTGCCTCCGTTCAGGGCACTTCTTATTCATTCATTCAGCAAATATTTATTGAGCACCTAATATGCACCAGGCATTATTCTAGCTACTAGCGAGACACCAGGCAAAAATCCCTGCCATCTCATAGTTTACAATCTAGTCTGAAATAAATATTTAGGAAATAAAATTTTAAAAATAATAAAATACATAATTAAAAGAAGGCAACTGCTGCACAGAAAAATTAGACAGAGAAAGGGCTAAGGAAGTAACAAAAAAGCAGCCCCAATTTTAAATGGAGAGGTCAGGGCAAGGCCTCACTGAAGAGATAATATTTAAGCAAAATCTTGAAAGATGAGGGGGAAAGCTACATGGCCACCAAAGGGAGAGCAAGCATAAAAGCCCTGAGGTAGGCTCAGGGCTGCCGAGACTGAGCAACAGGCAGGGGGTTGGTGTGGCTACAGCAGAGTGAGCAAAGGCAGCCGGAGATCATGGGCCACAGACCACGCAGGGCCTTGGGAGCCCTAGCACGGACTTCATTCCCAGGACAATAAATGGAAGGCACTCATGACTGTCAACTCCTCTGCAAAGCCCCTTCCCAGTCTGGGTCAGACACCACCTTCCCACTGCTCCTGTGACAGCCCAGGCCTGTCTGCCTCACCCTGTCACCGAGCTCCTCATTCGACCTTTCAGCACGCTCCTCTAGGAACTATACAAGGACTGTGCCTATCTAAATTCTATAACCCAGCCCAGCGCTTGGTAAGCACTGCTGACAACGAATGAATAAATGACTACCCCTTGGATCTTTTTTTTTTTTTAGGAGATACTGGGGCTTAAACCCGGGGCCTCATACATGGGAAGGAAGCACTTAACCACTGAGCTCTGCCAGTTCCCTACCCGACCTTAAGGGCCAAAACCCTGATAAGTCAGATACTTCTGTGACCTGAAGGTGGCCCTGAGCCATATCACAAGAACAATCTCACACCTTATCTCTCTAGTTTATAGCTCAGACGCCTATTTATGGGTAAGTGAGCTGTAAAAAGTCTCAATGCCTTCCAAGTGGGGAGATGCAGTATTTTAAAACCCTTCCTCAGAAACTGCGCCCAACACCCTGTAAGTTCAACATCTATAATGAAAAATAATTCTTGATATTTGCAATTATAGCCTTGGGCAGGGTCAGTATCCAGATACTGTGGCAGGAGAAAGGACTTAATTATTTTATACATTTTTCCCAGAGCTAAAATTAAATAGTTGTTGCTGACTAATGAAAAATACAAACATAAAATTCCATTTCTGATGTATTTATAAAGGTTCCAGTGTATTTATCAGACTATAAATCTATTCCTGAATTGCCAACAGAGCCAATCATTGACATGTAAAAGATAACAAGATAGCAGTAGTACTAATAAAACGGTTAGCATTTACTGTGCATTTCCCTTTGTGCCAGGCACTGTCCTATACCCTTTTACAACTCATTTAATTCTCACCAGAACACTGGTGTTATAATTAATCCCCATTTTGTGGATCAGGAAACAAAACACTGAGAGATGAAAAGAACTTGCCTAAGATCTCAAAGTTAGTGCTTGACTATAAAACAAAAAGGTTGGCTCCAGGACCCACTCTCTTAACCAATGTGTTATTTCCAGCATCGCAGGTACAGTATTTCTCAACACTGGTCCATGGATCACTGGTTTTATGGCCACCACACTGGAACCACCCCCCAGGAACATGCATTTCAACACGCTCTTCATAAAGACCACTAGTACGGTTCAAGAACCACCCAAATCCTACTTACCCGGTGAACTGTGGATGCAAGTGCCTGAAGAACTGCCACTTTATCCCTAAGAATGAGAATTACAAGTTAACAAAAGACCAAAAAAAGAAATTCAAGTCTCAGCTAAAGCCAATTCTTACCTTGCAAGATCACTAGAGTAATGAGGGTCAGGTCAGAAGATAAGAAAAGTGTCCAGTTCTTTCACTTAAATGTGGTTAGCACATATTCCTGCTACACTTTACCAGCCTCCTCTGACCTTGTTCCCTAATACCTTCACCCAAGGCTAATGAATCCCACCTTCACCTCATAAAACTCCTATCCTGAATCTTATCTCCTCCTATCCACCTGTCTTTGGATTTTACTGTGGCTTTCTGGACAACTCTTACCTCTGTTATCTGAATTGGTCTCTCCTAATTCCAGCTATAGATAAAACTAAGCCCCACACTCCACTCTGGACCTCCTGACTCAAAACCTCCAAGAGCCACCGAGCACTTCCACGTGCATTCTTACTGAACGCCCAGGTGATTCTGATGCACCCTCCTGGTTTAGAACCTGTTAACCATATAGAACCTTTACAGCAGGGGTTCTTAACCAGGGGTCCATAAACCCCCAAGGGATTTATGAGCTTGAATTGAAAAAAATCAACTTATTATCTTTATTTTCTCTGACCTCCAATGCTGAGTATCATAAAACTGTCTGCTGCTACATTCTTAAAAAGGGTCTGCGGTTTTCACCTGACTGGCAAAGGGGTCCATGGAACAACAACAAAAAAAAGGTTAAGAGCTCCTGCTTTACGGTGAGCATTTCAGGCCAGCTGTCCACTGCTCCTACTGAGTGGGGACCTTCACTGCTGGAAAAGGACGTTTCATTGGAATAATTGACTAACAAGATGTGCTTTTACTCCAATTTTAGATTTAATGTGTTCCAGGTCTAAAAGGGAAATAATTACAGTAAATTTAATAAACCAAAGATATTCTTTTAAAGAAAGTTTAACAAAGCATTCTTAAGAATATAAGTCACCTGAAAAAGACAAAGAACATAAAAGAAATTTTATTTTACATCAAAATTGAGTATTTCTCTGATGTACATAATAATCATTGGGTTTTCTACCCATTTTTTTTTAAGGTGGCATTTTTTAAAAAAAAGATTTATTTTATTTATTTATTTCTCCCCACCCCCTTGCTGTGTGCTCATCTTCTTTTTAGGAGGCACCAGGAACCGAACCAGGACCTCCCATGTGTGATCTGGGAAATCACAGGCTCAAGAGATGCTTCATCTTTAAAATCAAGAAACAGGACCTTGTAGCCCTTATGGCTTCTTCTGGGTCTAAAAGCCCTGAAGTTCCCCAGCCTGGTAACCAGAGGCATTGTATCAGGAGTTTAGAAAGTTTCAGTAAAGGCACAGAGAAATATTTTAGGCTTTGTGGGCCATATGGTCTCTGTTGCAACTACTAAGCTCTGCTGTTAACACAAAAGTAACTACAGACAACGCATAAATGAGGCTGTGTTTCAATAAAACTTTAACTGACACTGAAATCTGAATATCATATAATCTTCACGTGTCATGAAGCAATACACTTCTTTTGATTTTTCTGCACTATACAAAACACGAAGAAATATAAAAATCATTCTTATTTCATGGGCCATATAAAAATAGGCCTTAGGTTGCCAAACCCTGTTCTATATGTGAGCACACACTCCAACTGCCACCCCCTCTTTTCTATCTTCTATAGTCCCTTCTTCAGGGGTAGAGGCACAAGGGGCTGATAAGAGTACTATGCTCTTGAATGCCATTCAGGAAAATGCCACATTCCTGGATACATATATTCTTACTCATATCTTGGCTGTTGCAGTTCTTGGGCCAGGAAAACAGAAAGGAGCCTGAATATATCCACATTACGAAAGACTATAGAGCCATTAAAGGTTAAAAGCAGAAAACAAAACAGTACATATGACAATTCAATTCTACTGAGCGAGATGGATCTGTATAATACACACAAAAATTAAATGAGGTTAAACCCCCAAACGTTAAAATAATAGCTATCACGTACTGAGATCGGATAATGTGAGAGGCACTGTTCAAAATGCTCACAGAATCCACAGACAGGTACTACTGTTATCCTGTTTTACTTATGGCACAAATTAAGCAATTTTTCTCTGGGAAGTGGGATTGTCAGTAATTTTGCTTCCTTTTAATAAATTAGATTTACTACTCTATCACCCTCTTGGTGATAAACATTTATCACTTTTATAATTTTAAGATTTTTTTAAAAAATAAATGAGTCTTTACGTCACTCTCAGAAAAGAACTGGTTCTTTGAGGGGCCTTTGAATGCATTCAATAATATATTACTATGATAGCTTTTGTGAAGAAGTTTTAGTTGTTACACATTCAAGAAATGTTGAGTAAATGAGATACGGTAATTTGTTCAAGAATGTATCAAGTGAATAAAAAAGCTAAGTTGCAGTTCACATCATTTACTCAATAAAGATCATAAATGTAATAATTTCATTTGTCTGGTCTCCTAACCATTTGAGAAATAACTTCCATTAAAAAGAAATTTTTCTAGAGGGGGCAAGATGGCGGCAGAGTAAGACACTCCAAGAGTCAGCTCGTCCTACAGGGCAGTCAGTAATCACCCAGAGCTATCTAAATCACTTGTTTGGGGGCCCCAGGAGACCAGAAGAGCATCCTGCAGTATCCTTGGAAGAATCGAAGGAGTAGACTGCCTATCTGCAGTGAAGATTCGTGAGTAGAGCCCTCCACGCTGTGGAGACTGGAGCCCATTCCCCTGCTGGCAGCTCAAACCACCTCTGGAGCTATTCCCTGGCTGGAGTTGGAAGCTCCATTTCCCAAAAACAGGGGAAGAAGAGATGGTCAGGCACCGATTTCAGTTACTGATAAGTAAAAGTCCAATCCTAAGAAGAGCTAAAGTTTGAGCCTGTACAAGTCGGAAAGAGGCTGGCAGCCTCCATTTTAACTCCACCCCTGGCACAAGGGGAAGCAGGGCTGACTGAAAATCACAGTGATTGTAGGGACCAGCTTCTTTCCACCCAGGTCAGACTGCTGCCCTAATGTAGGCTCCAGCCCCACCTCAGGAAAGAAGGAAGCTAGGGGGACCTGCACCAGCCTCTCCGGGGCAAATGCAGGCACTTTGGGCCCTCATGGACTAGAGTGTTGGACACTCCAGTGGCTCCATCCCCACCCCTGACAGAGCAGGAGGGATAGTGCTCCCTTACCCTCTCAGGGCAACTGCAGTCACTTTTGGCTTGCACAGAGTAGACTGCTGGGCACAACAGAGGCTCCATTCCCACCCCTGACAGAGCAAGAGGGACAGTGCTCCCTCACTCTCTCAGGGCAACTACAGTCACTTTTGGCTTGCACAGAGTAGATTGCTGAGCACACCAGAGGCTCCATTCCCACCCCTGGCAGGGGAGGCGGGGCGGGGGCCAGTACTTCACCAGTCTACCTGGGCAACTGTGGTCAGTTTTGACTTGTATGGCTTAATTTCCTGCCCACACCTGTGGCTCCAGCCCCGCTCTAGGCTGGGGAGGAAAGGGCATGGAGCTTCATAAGTCTCTCCAGGCAACTACAGATGGTCTTGGCTTGCACAGCTCGGATTACTGCACACGGCTGCAGCTCCGTCCCTACCCCTGGCAGAAAAGAAAGGTGGGAGAAGCTTCATCAGTTTCTAGGGCAACGCAGACAGCTTCAGCCTCCACAGCTTATAGTACCAACCACATCCTCAGCTTCATACCGCAACCAACAAGGAAGAAAGGGCAAGAAAGAGAGAAAGAGTTGAAAAAATTCAGATTGGCTAGACACAAGCCACTATAAACTTCCAAATTAAATAGAACAAAGTATCAAAGAAGGGCTGTAGCACAAAGCCAAACAGAAAGCTCTCAACTAAAGAGAGAAAAGGGGCCAAGAATAAATAGCTCCAATAAATCAGTTGCCGAAACACCAACAAAAACTTACAATCTATACCAAGAAACTGGAAGGTATGGCCCAGTCAAAGGGACAAACTAAGCCTCCTGATGACATAAAGGAGTTGATACAACTAATCACAGATGTTCAAACAAATCTCCTTAATAAAGTCAATGAGATGGCTAAAGAGATCAAGGATATTAAGAAGAAACTGGGTGAGCACAAAGAAGAATTTGAAAGCATATGTAGAAAAACAGCAGATCTTATGGGAATGAAAGGCCCAATAAATGAAAGAAAAATACACAGGAGGCATATAACAGCAGATTTGAAGGTAGAACAAAGGATCAGTGAGCTTGAAGACAGGACCTCTGAAAGCAAACATACAAAAGAACAGATAAAGAAATAAATGGTAAAAACTGAACAGGGTTTGAGGAAACTAAATGATTGCAAGAGACATGCAAACCCACATGTCATTGGTGTCCCAGAAGGAGACGAGAAGGGAAAAGAAGCAGAAGGAATATTTGAGGAATTAACAGTAGAAAATTTCTCAAAACCGATTGAAGGACATAGATATCTGTGTCCAAGCACAATGTGCTCCCATCTTAAATAAATCTGAATAGACCTACTCTAAGACACATATTAGTCAGAATGTCAAATGCAAAAGATAAAGAAAGAATCCTGAGAACAGCAAGAGAAAAGCATTCATCACATACAAGGGATGCCCAATAAGATTAAGTGCTGATTTCTCATCAGAAATCATGGAGGCAAGAAGGCAGTGGTAGGATATATTTAAGATACGGGAAAAACTGCCAGTCAAGAATCTTATATCTGGCAAGGTTGTCTTTCAAAAAATGAG
Source organism: Cabassous unicinctus (assembly GCA_029593785.1). NCBI lineage: Eukaryota > Metazoa > Chordata > Mammalia > Cingulata > Chlamyphoridae > Cabassous > Cabassous unicinctus. Next base: position 25,289 of record JAQZBX010014729.1, read on the forward strand.
GGTGAGGAAGCAGATGTAGCTTAGTGGTTGAGCACCTGTTTCCCATGTACAAGGTCCTGGGTTCAATCCCCAGTACCTCCATAATATATATATATATAACTTTTTTTTTAAATAAGAAAAAAAGAAAAATGAGGGCAAGTTTAGAATATTCACAGATAAACAAAAACTGAGAGTCTGTAACCAAGAGACTGACTTTGCAGAAAATATCCTCTCAATGGGCACAGAAAAGGCATTTGACAAAATACAGCATCCTTTCTTGATAAAAACACTCCAAAAGACAGGAATCAAAGGAAACTTTCTCAGCACAATAAAGAGCATATATGAAAAACCCACAGCTAACATTATACTCAATGGTAAAAGACGGAAAGCTTTTCCAGAGACTGGTAATAAGACAAGGATGCTCAATGTCAACCAATGCTGTTCAATATAGTGCTAGAGGTTCCAGCTAAAGCAATCAGGCAAGAAAAGGAAATAAAAGGCATCCAAATTGGAAAGGAAGAAGCAAAACTTTTGCTATTTGCAGATGGTATGATCCTATACCTAGAAGTCCCAAAATAGCTACTATGGCTAATAAAATCAGCAGAGTGGCAGGATACAAGATTAATACGCAAAAATCAGTAGTTTTCCTATACATTAGTAATGAGCAATCTGAGGAGGAAGTCAGGAAAAAATTCCATTTACAATAGTCATAAAAAGAATCAAATATTTAGGAATAAACTTAACCAAGAACATAAAGCACTTGTAGTCAGAAAACTACAACATATTGCTAAAAGAAATCAAAGACGTAAATAAATGAAAGAACATTCTGTGTTCATGGATTAGAAGACTAAATATTGTTAAGATGTCAATTCTACCCTAATTGATATACAGATTCAATGCAATGCTGATAAAAATTCCAATGGCCTTTTTAAAGAAATGGAAAACCCAATTACCAAAATTTATTTGAAAAGTTAAGGGGCTCCAAACAGCCAGGAATATCTAAAAAATGAAGAACGAAGTTGGAGGACTCTCAATTAGACTTTAAATCATATTATCTAGCTACAGTAGTAAAACAGTGTGGTACTGGCATAAAGACAGACATAATGACCAATGGAACCAAACTGATGGTTCAGAAACAGACCCTCACATGTATGATAAAGTGATTTTTTGACAATAAAAGAAAAATATGGATAAATGGGACCTCCTCAAACTTCAACACTTTGGTGCTTCAAAGGACTTTGGTCAAGAAGGTGAAAAAGCAACCTACTCAATGGGAGAAAATATTGGGAACCACATTATCTGATAAGGGTTTGATTTCCATGCTATATAGAGATCATACAAGTATACAACTCAACAATAAAAGAACAAACAATTCAGTTAAAAATGGGCAAAAGACTTAGACATTTCTCCCAAGAGGAAATACAAATGGCCAAAACCACATGAAAAAAATATTCAATATCACTAGCTATTAGGGAAATGCAAATCAAAACTACAATAAGATAATCATCTCATATCTCATAGAATGGCCATTACTTAAAAAAAAAAAAAAGGAAGAAAACAACAACTGCTAGAGGATGTGGAGAAATAGGAACACTCCTTCACTGTTGGTGGGAATGTAGAATGGTACAGCCTCTGTGGAAGACAATTTGGCGATACCTAAGGTAGCTAAATATAGAACTGCCATATGCAATCCCTCTACTAGGAATAAATCCAGAAGAACTGAAAACAGTGACATGAACAGACATTTGCACACCGATGTCCACAGCGGCACTATTCACAATTGCCAACCCAAATGTCCACCAACCAATGAATGGATAAACAAAATGTGATATATACATACGATGGAATGCTATGCTGCTCTAAGAAGAAATGAAACTGGGACACATATAACATGGATGAAACTTGAGCATATTAAGTGAAATAAGCCGGGCACAAAGGGACAAATATTGTATGGCCTCACTAACACGAACTAAATAGGAAAAGTAAACACACAGAGTTAAAATCTAAACTACAGGTCATCAGGAGATAGGATGAGGACTGAGAAGGGGTACTGATGTTTAATGTATGTATAATTTTCAATTAACTTCACTGTAAAAGTGTGGAAATGGATAAAGTTGATGGGAACACATTATAGTGGGGATAACTAACATGGCTGGTTTAAAAATGGGATTGTGGTTGAAAGGGGTAGTCTAGGGATGTAAATGTCAATTGAGAGAAAGCAAGAGAATAACCTAGGGACTGAATAAAATAGTCAACCTGGAAGTGGTAAGGATCATAGATAATAATACAAATATAAGAATGTTCTTCTTTGAAATAAAACAAATCTATGTCACTATTACAAGGTGGTAAAAATATAGTGATGCATGGGACAAATACAATAATGTAACTTATGGACTATAGTTAACAGCAATATTGTAATATTCTCACATCAATGTCAAAGAAGTTAAGGGTCAATAATACGGGGTTATGGGACGTGAAAATGTTAAAAAATTTACTGAGGCCATGATTGCACAACTTTGTGATGAAAATGAGCCAATGAGTGCACACTTTGGATGGACTGTACAAGGCATGGGACTGTATAACACGGTGAACCATGTGGTGTAATACAGACTGTAGTTAACAGTACAAATATGAGCGTGTTCTCTCACGAACTACAACAAATGTACAATCCTAATACGTGTTAATAATAGGGGGTATAGGGAAGCGGGTGTGGCTCAGTGGATGGGGCCCCCGTTTGCCATGTGGGAGGCCCGGGTTCCCGTCCGGAGGCCTCCTTGTGAGGGCGCGCCGGCCTGGGCGGTGCGGTGGGCTGGTGCAGCGACCTCGCGGCAGGGAATGGGTGTGGCGCAATGGATGGAGCACCCGTTTGCCATATGAGAGGCCCCGGGTTCGCTTCCCGGGGCCTCCTTGTGAGGGCAGGCCGGCTGGCGCGGCGCCGTGGGCTGATGCTGCGGGACCTCGCAGCGAGGGGGAGATGGGCGGACACAGAGAGGACGCGCGGCGAATGGACACAGCAGCACAGGCAGCAAGGGTGGGATAAAAAAATAAAATAAAAAAAAATAATAGGGGGTGTATAGAAAAAAATATATTAAGTGTATGCTATGGACCATAGCTAGTGTTAATAGTCTGATAATGTCTTCTCATGATCTATAACAAATGTTCCACAACAATCAAAGGTGCTGGTGGAGGGGTGCTGAATGGGAATTCTGCACATTATGTATGAGTGTACTGTAAGCTCATAAGTTTTCTAATTTAAAAAAAATGAATGAAAAAAAAAAAACTCAAAATTAATTTTCAAAAAGAAATTATTCTAATGTTAATTTTCACAACTGCCCCGTTTTGTTTTGTTTTTAAGATTTTTATTTTATTTATTTCTCCCCCCGCCACCGTTGTTTGTGCTTGCTGTCTGCTCTCTGTGTCCATTAGTTGTGTACTCTCTTTGTCTGCTCGTCTTCTCTTTAGGCACCACAGACCTCCCATGTGGAAGAGAGGTGCTTAATTGCTTGAGCCACCTCTGCTCCCCATGACTGACTCTTTTTATGTAAATATTAACCCATACTTACTTCAGGTCTTTCAACTCTTAAGTAAATCCTTTCAAGAGTTTCTCTGCTCCTGTTCTTTAAACTCCCAAGCATTTTCCCCCCTCACAGAATGATCTCTCATTATTCTTCCTGGGAGAACATTCTTACCAAACCCTGCACCCTGAATCACATCACATTTCCTACATAGCACTTCTCAGCATCTATAATTCTGATGTATTTATTTATTTTTATTTACATGTCTGTCTGGCATACACACTCTCTTCCCCCAACATCTAGGATGATGTTTCACTCATAATAAGCACTCAACCATTTGCTGAATATTCACTGATTGTACACTCACCAAGTTTTCTTTTTCGGAATGACCACTTCTTCAATACCTTAGAATGAAAAATAAAGCAAAGTTAACAGAAGTTTCCCAATACTAGTATTATAAAAGAATATAATGTGTCAATCTAAAAATAGAATTATTTCCATAGATTTTTTTTTTTACATACCAGTTACGTCAGTTCCTTCAACCTTTGGGAGGGTTGCACTTCCAGAATACAATCTGCAAAAATAAAAGTCCTAAGGTTAATTCCCATTAGTGAAGTTCCCATCTCACCTCTACTTATGTACATTCTGAGCCCGAATTTTCCAATTGTCATGGACTGAACTGACTGAGAAGACATGACCTACAATGCATTATAGGATGGATACAAGATATGGAGCCAAGAGGTCAAAATCTTTTGAAGAAGGCCATCAATCTCATTACATAAAATCAGAACCACCTCCTCCCCCTAAAATAATTTATTATTAGCACTTGAACAATCTGAGCAACTGCTTTGAAATTTAAGACCTTTCAAATTTAGGAACCTAAAACACACTGAGATAAAGAGGAACAATTTAGTTAGGGCAGTGATAATAAAGGCCTACCCTACTTAAAGCAAGTATCTCCAAGCTACAGATAAACCAGTCTTTTATTCTGCTTCTTTCAACAGTCAAGAATGTACTGAATAGATATGTTCTAATTCACACTTGGAAGTACTGATGTTTTCCATTTTCAGTGGCTCAAGTTAAAAATTATTTTTTTCCCAAAAGAGAATCACTGACCCACAACTGAGCTTTAAAAATATCCTGATTACACTGCTAAAAAATACACCACACAAATAACTGCACTATTATTATCATCACAGGTATTCCATTCCTCAACGGCTTCAATACCATTCAGAAAACTATCAAGATGTGATTAGACATGAAAATACTTCTTCGGCAGTTATCTGGTTTCAGGTACCATCTTAAAATAGAATTCCTCTCTCCTAAGAACATTTCAGAAAAGGAATGAACTCTTTGAAATCCTAACAATTTTTTGTATGGTCACTAAGCGCCCCTTTTAACAGTTGAGGAAATATGCCTACTATTTATTCAACTAAGGAAGTTCAAACATTGAACTTTCTCAACTTTTCACTACAAGTTACTGTGTCTCAAGTTTCTTCAACATCACTATTTTCACTGAGCAGGGAAAAAAAAAAAAACTACACATGTGAGTGATATGTTCCAAGATGTTAACAACCATCGCAATCTAATATAGGAAAGGGCATGTTCAGATCTTTTAGACGTTCCCGTTTAAGAAACACCTGATCATTTCTTCGCTCAAACATCCCAACACTCAACACACATAGCTGAATATTTTTTAAAGAAGAGGAGAGATTGCTAATAGCCAGGTACACTCACTAAACTATAAGTTCTACGAGAAGTGCCCTTTTTTTGCTGTCAGGTTTAACTCTAGGGCCTTGCAGACAACCAAAAAAAATATGAAGGAATAATTGCGTTTCTGTCCCTATTTTAAGAATGCGGACCCCGCAGGCAGGTGCTTCAAGCATGCGGCCGCCAGGAGCGCGCATAGGCATTCCTCTCGGGGAAAGGGGGACAGAGAGGACTAAGATGGCCACGGAGCCTTCCTCGTGCATGCCCTAGATTTCTCTTACCTACAACTTGGGGCCCGTCCACACGGACCTGCCCACCTACAGGTCAGAGGCAGGCGAGGCCAGCAGCGGACTCTGTAGCAGCACAACGCCGCCGCTGCCGCCATCTTTGACCTCTCCGCTGAGCATGGTAGGAAAGCACGCCCACGTCCTTTTGCGTCACGGAGGGCGGGACAAGGCAGGTGGCAACGGCGCAGGTATTGGCTGAGAGGAACCGGACGAAAGCAACGGGAGGTGACAGTCTTTTAGCTTGAAAAACATTGTTATGGATTGTAAAAGTTCAATACGCTGCTTTTGCCTCAGAACACTTTCTGAAAGATTATTGTGATGCCCTACATATATTTGGTCGCTTTCAAAAAATAGCGCGAGTGAGAGTCGTGTAATTACTTTCCTTCTCCCCCCACAGTTGAAGTATTCTCATCCACGTAAATCTCGTCCAGCTAGGGGTTCTCGCGCGCAAGCGTCTTCAGCGTCACATGGTGGGCCTCAGGTTTAAGGCTGAGATAGGAATTGAGCCGTGGCGGCTCGCAACATCTTTCTGGGTGTCGGAACTCGGAACTGACTTGGAGGATGTTGGGGAGCAAGCACATGCCCTGGCGGCGGCTGCAGGGCATTTCCTTCGGGATGTATGCTGCCGAAGAGCTCAAGTAAGGAGTTCGTGGGAAGCGCGCAGAGCCGGGCTCTGGAGGGCGACACCTGAACTACTGTTCCCAGGAAGGCTTGCGCCCCTTCCGCCCTCGGCGTCCATAACCGTCAGGCGCGTGGGCTTCTGGGATCCGTAGTCCTGGGGACCCTCGGGGCTGGGAGCAGAGCGTGCAGCGAGTCGGGAGTTGGGGGGGCGATGGAGCTACTGTAGTGTCTCGGACTCGGCTAAACACTTAGTCTCCTCTTGCCTATAAAATGATTGTCCTTCAAGACCCAGTTCAGACTACAACTCCTCTTTGCCAGGACTTCTCGTTGTTAAGTACAGAGGCTCTCTAGTTAATCCTTATTTCGATCACGCCCTCTTCTCGAAATTTTCCTCTCTTCCGGGGACCGTTTTGGATTTCAGGTTCTCCTTCTACTTCTGAGACAAGTACTTCTTCCTCGCTCCTTTAAGTATCCAGTTTTTGCCAGGCACTAAGCCAGGCGTTAGGGAAACATTGGTGAACAAGGTCCTTGCCCTTAGGAGTCACGTTCTAATTTTCGGGCTCCTAAGGTGGCTCCTCTTTTCACTCCTTGAATGATCTTGTTCTCCGAGATTCTATTCTGGTTGTGCTGCTTTTATTACCCTAGATATTATTCCTACACAATCTCACTACTGTCAGTATTGATGCTTTCGTATTTAAATCACCAGGCCAATTTCCCTCTGGTTTTCAGATCCACTTATTCAGTTGTTTTCTGGATATCTTTACCTGAATTTCACACAAGTATCTTAAATTCATATATCAAAAACTCAATTTGCTCCTCCAAAACAGTGTATCAATTCCAGCGTAAAATGGGTCATGAAAAACTGGAAGTAATTCTAGACGTATCCATCTTGACACCTGAGTTGTATATTGGACTCTTTTCTGTGTATGACCTACATTTATTTTGTTTTGTAGCCATCTTTCCATCTCTACTTCCACTGCCTTAGATCAGGCTCTTATCTCTTGTTTGAATTGTCCTTTCCTTCCACCCTCCCCTGCTTACATTGTCCAGTCCATCCTCCACACTGCTGTCAGAATTATTCTTCCAAAGTGCAAATGCTATCATCCTTAAAACCCCATAAAGGCTCCCATTTCCCCCAGATAAAGCATGCTTTACTCAGGTTAGCCTACAAGGTCTCCCATGATCGAACTGATGCAGATTTTAGCGGTAACAGCATCTCTTCCTAGTTGATCTAAACCACTTGTACATTCCAGAAACTGCCGTCCTCTTTCAACGACTGGGCCTTTCCGTAAGCTATTTCCTCTATGGGGCATATTCTTTCTGCCAGAGGGATGGACCTACTTTGTTGTGTTGCCCCGCATCCCCATCACATACCTGGAGAGCATCTTAAGACTCAGCTCAACCTCCCTCGTTCTCTGAGGTCTTTCCATGCCTAACACAGTTATCTATTATGGTGCCTCAGTCACTTTTTGTGTCTGGTTACATTTGTATTTCCCTTCTAACCTTGAGCTTCCTGTGTGTCACATTCTTTTCTTCAGTGAATGGATGAATAAACGCCTGAGTTACAGCTCTGGGTAATATTGGTGACAGTGCTGGCTCTTACCACCTCTCTGTCCTCGCCTCTGTTCCAGCCCCCCTGCCTCCTTTCTGTTGCCAGACCCTCACAGACCCAGGACCTTTATACTCCCTGTTTGGTCCTCTTATCATGTCCTCATCCAGGTGGCTGCATGACTTGCTCTCTTCTCTCCTTAAGGCCTTGCCGAAGTATCTCATTCTTCCCATGGGCTTCCCTGCTGACCAGCTCACACTATCGTCCTTTGCTTTCCCTGCCTTATTATTCTCCATAGCACTTTCTTCCATTTAATGGACTAGTTTCTTTTGTTTTTTTGTCTCCCTTTCAATGTAAAGCCCATGAAGACAGGAATTTTTGTCTCTTTCCTCAAGATCTAAAACTATCTCCACATATTAAACACTCAGTAGATATTTGTTGAGTACAGGAATGGGTGGAAGGGGTTGCTGCTTGCAGAGTACGTGGCACTTTCATTCCTTACTAGAGCCATCTGTTATGGGTATCTCCAGTTACAGGAGAGGAAATTCAGGCCCTGAGGACAAAGTGACTCACTAGGAAGTGGCAGAGGTTGTCCTCAAACCCAAGGCTGCACACCAATGTCCATGGTCTCAAACTCTCTACCCTCCAGGGGAATCCTTTGCCGGTTTCCCCTGGCTTTTGCCTCCTTCCCATAATGGAGACAGGGACTTTCTCCTCTACCCCAGCAAATACAGCAAAAATGTATTTTGTACACATTTTCTTCTAATCAGCGTAGCAGCTGCTGCTATGCCCATTTTTCAGATGAAAAAAATGCCACGTGGTTTGTCCAATGTCACACAGTACAGCGTTGGCAAGTGGCCTCCAGGTTGGTGGGAAGAGGCCACACACAACCTGGTTGGATTAAGTCCCCTGTGTAAGTAATCAGCTTACCAGTGGCAAGATGGCCATGTCAACGTGAGCCACGCAGCAGGTCATCCTTACAGTGACACTGGCCACGTGAGCAGCTTAGCTCTTGAGGGACCACCATCATTTCACATTGGGAACGTAGGTCGCCATTCAGGAAGCACTCAGCAGGCTCTCCTCCATGCTACCTTGGGGCCTGAAGAGTGCCTCTCCTGCTAGCTTTCCAGAGTTCTGGGAAATCCACTTCCCTGCACTGTGGTCTTTCTAACCACAAAGCCATGTTCTTCCTCAGAGCTGCTTCCTCCCTGCCCCCAGTGGTGTTGTAGCAAGAAGAGGTCACAGCAGCCTTTCTCATGTCAGGAAGCTGTCAGGTTGGGTGTTTGTGTCCTGGAGACCACCTCTTATGAAATCTACATCCTTCTTACCTGTGAAAGCCAAGGTCTGCCTCACCATGACATAGAGCATCTTGGAGGATGGAGACCAAAAAAATACCTTCATCTCTGGATATGAATTATTTCTGTTGCCTTTATCACAAAACGTCTACCCCCCGCCAGTTAGCACAGGCCTGCTTTGGTCCCACTTACCCACTCATTTTCCATCACTGTGGACTCAGGAAAAGGAAGTGAACTGCCAACTTACAGACTATAATAAAGAGAGCAGATCCAGTAGTGAAAGACTGTAATGCACACCTAGACCTCATTAACTTGTGTTTGCCTTATGCAGTAAATGTTTTAGGGCCAAGTGTAAAATGAATGAGAAGAAAATGTAGATGAATATCTGATTTCTGAAGGGGAAGTACTTAGCATAAAGGTAGCAGAAGAAGAAAGTACCATGGAAATGACCAATGAATTTAACTCATTGAAGTTTTCAACTTTATGCAAATGATATTATAAAAAGCGAGTGAAAAGACAGCCTGCAGAATTGGGAGAAGTTATTTGCCAATCATTTGTCTGACAAGAGACTCATAGCTAAAATATATAAAACATCCTTACAACTCAGCAATAAAAAGTCAAATAGCCCAATTTAAAAATGAGCTAAGGGTTTGAATAGATATTTCTCCAAAGAAGATATGCACATGGCCAATAAGCCCATGAAAAGATGCCCAGCATCATTAGCCATCAGGAAAATGGAAATCTAAACCACAGTGAGATACCGTTTCAAACCCACTGGGATGACTTTAACCAAAAAGATAGATAATAACAAGTGTTGGTGAGAAAGCGGAGAAATTGAAACTCTCACACACTGCTGGTAGGGATGAAAAATGTTGCCGCCACTTTGGAAAACCATTGTAAATCTCTCAAAAAGTTAAACATAGAATTACCATCTTACCCAACAGTTCCACTCCTAGGTATATACCCAAGAGAAATTAGGGGGAAAAAAAATGCACCCACACAAAAACTTGTACCTGAATGTTTGTAGTGGCACTGTTCACAATAGCCAAAAAGTGGAAGCAACTCCAATGCCCATCAACCGATGAATGGATAAATTAAATGTGGTATATTTACACAATGGAATAGCATGCAGCAATAAAAAGTTAAGTACCGATATGTGCTACAACATGGTTCGACCTTGAAAACATGCTAAGTGAAAGAAGCCACTTGCAGGAACTGTGTGAGTTCATTTATGTGAAGTGTCCAGAGTAGGCAAATACCTAAAGACAGAAAATAAATTAGTGGTTGCTTAGGGCTGTGGAGGGGTGGGGTGCTGGGGAATAGGGAGTGACTGCTGATGGGTACAGGGTTTCTTGTAGGAGAGATGAAAATATTCTAAAATCAGTACAGGGTTTCTTTTAGGAGAGATGAAAATATTCTAAAATCAGTGGTTATGGTTGCACAGGCTGGTGAATTTACTAAAACCCGCTGAATTGTACACTTTAAATGGCTGAATTGTATGGTGTGTGAATTACATCTCAACAAAGTTGTTAAAAATTGAAAAATATTAGGAAGCAAATTATAAACTAGGAAAAATGTTTAGCATCATTATATTAGAGGGCTAATATCCTTATACATAAAAAGCTTACGTAGAATAGTAAGAAACACTAAGCTTTTAATTTAAAAAATAAAGCAAGGACGAAAACAGCTTGAAGAGAAAAAAGGAAGCCATAATTTAAAAAGTTAAGCAGTCTAACAGTAGGATCGCATTTTCCCCCTAAATTTGGAAAGGTTTTTAAGTGCTAAGTCTCAGTGCCAGCTAAAACAGGTGGACACATCTAATATGAGCCTACTTTTTCCGGAAAGCAACAGAGCAGACTATATCAGGAGCTTCAAAATCGTTTGCACCTTTTGAGTCAGGGATTTCACTCCACTCCTTAGATTATGTTCTTCAGAAATAATTAGAAGTTTGTATTATCCTATGCAGAAAGGTATAAGTTTGCTTATAGAGTTTGGTTAAATGAATTCTATTAATTGCCATATAGTGGAAGATTTTGCAATTGCTAAGAATTATAATTCTAAAGAATTCACAGTGTCTGAAAAGCACTCATTTAATGTTAAATGAGCAAGGACAAATACAATGCTAGAAATACAGAATGATTCCTGTTGTGTTTTTTAAAAATGTATTCATGGAAAACGTTTGTGAATGTTGCCATTGCTATTCTCTAGGTTGAGAGATTTGGCTTGTTTCTTTGTCCTTATCTTTATTTTCTAAACCAGAAAAAAGAAAAAAATTTTTAATGCAAGCTTGGCGTGAATGTATTTAAATGTCCTGTGAGAGCCCCCTTAAAGCCAAACATAAAATACTCTGATGAAACCTTTTGCAAAGCAGGTTATGTTTCTCAATGGATATTTGTGCTTTACCTTTCTTGCATTGAGTGTGCCTCCGAAGAGTGATTTTTGGGTCACGTTCCCTTTATGGAACTGTGTGGCCTTGGAGTTGGGGCTGGTCCAGCTCCTGCCTCCCCCACATTCGCATCTCACCTGGATTAAATCACCTCACTGCTCTGAGCCTGGAGTCGCCTCACCTGACACATGCTTATAAGACTCAGCTCAGGCCCTGGCTGAAAATGCTGTTTGCAAAGCTTGGCGTATGTAGTAGGTGCTTAACTCTTTCTTGTGAACAGTCTACCAGGGTATTTAGTAAAATTTTGCGTTCAGATCTGTCTTTAATAAAGACCCTATCCCACTCTTATTCCTTCAGCGACATTTACTGGATAACTGTAGTGGGCAGGCTCTGCTCTAAGCGCTGAGGTGCAGACACAGACTCCCCCTCCTCAGCTCTCATTCTATCTGAGGACACAGGCTTTAAATAATTACCTGGCTTCATTTTGTATATGCCTCAGAGGAAATGTTTGAGAAGTTGGTCACCTTAGTTTTTCCTTGGTCTTTTGTTTTCCTTTCATCCCTCTAGGAAATTAAGTGTTAAATCCATTACGAACCCTCGGTACCTGGACAGCCTGGGGAACCCCTCAGTGAACGGCCTGTACGACTTGGCCTTGGGCCCTGCGGATTCCAAAGAGGTGTGCTCCACCTGCCAGCAGGACTTCAGCAGCTGCTCCGGCCACCTGGGCCACATTGAGCTCCCACTCACCGTGTACAACCCCCTTCTCTTCGATGTACGTCCTGCCCTGGGTGGCTCTGCACATGTGGGGCTCAGGGCTGCTGGGGGAGCTGGTGAGGGTCACCCCTCTCCCCACAAGCAGGGTCTCATCAGTGTACTCTCCAGACACTCTTGAGTTGGTTAAAAGGCCTTTTAAAGTGGAATCGAGAACCCCCAGGAGCCAAGTCCTGTCAATTCTACTTGGCCTATAGCCACCAAACAAATTCCAGTTTGATTCCAATTTGGTTCTTTTCACCTGGGGAGAAAGTGTCCAGATTCATCCCCTGCTCCTGTTTCAGGGGCTTCCAGCCCTTCAGAAATCGAGGCAAAGTTCCGTGGCAGTAGAGGGACCTGGGGTGTTCTCTGGGCTGCCTCTGAGCCCTTCAGGTGGAACAGAGCCCTGGAAGACCAGGTGGTGAGAGAAGAATGCTGTCTGGCTTCCTGCCTGGACATTGTCAGCTTTATATACCGATTTCCCAGATTGTTGTTTAAGTTATATAGATGACAGTGTGGGTGGACATGATATTTGTCTGCTAGTCACTTAAAGAAAGAGAATTCTCTTAGTTAAGTACTTAGAATAAAATAAAGGTAGTTCCCTACATCATACCATACACCTGAAGTAATTTCCAAATTGCAATGGATTAAAATGAAACCCTAAGAGAAAACATAGGGGGAGGCTTTTTTAAACATACAGGCTGACTTGGAGAACATGGGCTGATTGGACAACGGAGAAACCAAAATCAGGTCTCTTTCTAATCGCCTGTTTCTTTTTCATTCCCTCTCTTCAGAAACTCTACCTGCTGCTCCGGGGTTCCTGCTTGAACTGCCACATGCTGACCTGCCCCCGGGCTGTGGTTCACCTCTTACTCTGCCAGCTGCGGGTGCTGGAGGTCGGGGCCCTGCAAGCAGTCTACGA
>JAQZBX010014730.1:0-38294 GCA_029593785.1 Cabassous unicinctus
AGAATGTGGAGAAATAGGAATACTTGTATATTGTTGATAGAAATGTAAAATTGTGCGTTTGCTGAGGAAAGCAATTTGGAAGTTTGTCAGAAAGTTAAATATAGAATTTCCATATGACCCAACAATCCCACTTCTAGGTAGATAGCCCAAAAAATTGAAACTGGATACTCAAACAGGTACTTGCACACCAATGTTCATAATGGCATTACTCACAATTTCCAAAAGATGGTGGCAACCCAAGTGTCCATCAACAGATGAAAGGATAAATAAAATGTGGCATGTACATACAATGGAATATTTTTAGGCTGTGAAAAGGAATGAAATTCTGATACATTTGAAAACATGGATGGACCTTGAAGATATCATGTTGAGTTAAATAAGCCAGATACAAAAGAACAAATATTGTACAACCTCACTTTTATGAAATAAGCAGAATATGCAAATTCATCAAATAAGAATACATGTTTTCAGGATTTGGGTGGGGGTGCTCAATGGGAACTTAATGTGTAATTTCAATATTTTTCAATGTATTGAGACTTGTTTTGTGACCTAACATATTGTCTATCCTGAAGAATGACCCAAGCACACTGGGCAAGAATGTGTCTTCTGCTGCTGTTAGGTGAAGTCCACATTCTGCCTCGACCTTCACTTTCGTCTTCAGTGATAAGAAAAGACTTTAAGGTCACTATCATCACCCACAAAAGAAAATTTTGGCGGAGATTTAGATAAGGAGATCTGCATCTGCCAAAGCTCCCTGTTTTATACAGGTTTATTTAACAACAATTAGGAATAGAGTTAGAACAACAGACAATGGGTTACATTTGTGCAATAAAATCAGCACAATTCTCCATGTTTCAAATAGTGAGATTTGTGAAGTAGCAGACAGGGACACCAAAAGTCTGATTATAGTATGACTTAGAACCTTTCTGAGGAAAGAGAAGTTCTCAAACAAGAACTACTCCCCAGATACTCCTGACCAATTTCTGCGATGCCCTGGTGAGGAGGCACATGTATACAGTATGAATATATGATTCGATACATGTGGGTTTAAGAGAACTCTGGTTTCCATACCTATATATAATTAATATTAACTTAAATATCTTTGGGTTTAAGTGGAATGTTAGAACACGTGTGTTGGCAGTGGTGTGTTGCAGAGGCTAGCAAGAAGAGATTGTGCACATCTTTTCCCAAATTCACGATAAATGACATCCAATTGGTAGCTTGAAATTGGCCATAGTGGGAATATTTGCACCATTGAAATATGCAGATACTTCAAATAAGGATATCCATTTTATTTTTTAAAAAATATTTAGTGAATTTCCTGAGATGAAGGACGCTTAAATGATACAGAACAGAAAATATTAAAAATCTAATACAAAAAAGAAACTAAAAAAAGAAAACAAAAAAAAATCTAATACAATAAAAAGTGAACATTAATGCAAATATGCATTCACCATTTAAAAATTTATATAGCCATAACACATATATACAAGACATGATGATTCTGGCAAAAATTAATCAGATACACTAAAAATATTCTTAAGTTTTAAAAATGTGTGGAATAGGTTTCAAATATCAACATTCTGCATGAATGTAAACCTTTGATTTAATTCCATGATTTTATCATGCCAGAAACTTGGTTGCTTTTAAAAATGTTTACCAGATATTGGTATTATATAACACATTGTCTTATTAATAAAGACATTTTACAAACATAGTATCTCAGTGTGGATAAAAATGTTTAATATTGATTATTTGCTATGATGTTTAAAACTTTCAGTCTTTTCAACGTAAGTAAATAGTTGCACACATTTAAATATTTTCTTATAAAACACAATCTTAAAAAAATTAATGATGATTTGTGGTTCCTAGTGATAAGTCCTGTCTTTTGTTTTCACATAGTATAAATAGTACTCTATATTCAACATGCAGGGTTGCATTAAGACCCAGTTGTTCTTAAACAATGTCACCAAATAACCCTATAAAGCCTAAATGCAGCAAAGGCAAACAATCTTCTTAGTGCACTTTCACCTCATTGAAGTTGAAGCTGCTCCTTTTGGATATTTTCCACTTCAATGTGAAGTAGATTGTTAGGGTCTCATTAGTGGTTTCAATACATGGCTTTTTAAAGGAAAAAAATGGTTTTGATTTCCTTCATAGGTCACAGTTATCAGACAAGATATATTTTTGGAAATCAGATAGTCCAGAGATATTTGAATAACCAAGCACTCTTTCGTAGGTGAAATCTCTCAATACAATTGTAATAAATAAGCATCTACATCATTAGTTATATTGCCAGTATATTCTGGAACTAAAGTAAGATGGTTTTCCTATTCCCACAATCTGCTTGATTGTTTTTTTAATAAAAATCTGAATATTTCCATCATTTATAATTTGTTTGGAGGATAGCTCTGACCACCACCTTTTTATGACTGCTTGAAGCCAGTTTGAACCAACTATTACATATTCTTCAAATTTGCTTTTCAGTGGTGACTTTACTAGAGGCAACAAGTCTACACAGCAGCCAAGTGAGATGTATTGTTTTTCTTCCTGTTTAGTATTGGTGAGCCCAGGAAGACAATCCACCACAACTCCAAGACCTTCTATCCTCACTAAATAGGATACAGGTTCACGTCTACTTTTTTTTCCTCCAGAGAGTTAAAGCTACATTCAATCTCAAACACCTGATGAACGAAATGCGTGCCACTGTTTCACGGTCCTGAGAAATCGCAGAAAAAACCCACTGCATTTTGATGATGGGCTTTCTGTCTGTGAAGGACCAGAATCACTGGAGTTAACCAGATATGTTCGACAATCATGACGTAATTTTCCAGGCAGGTGGTTTGCACAAGCCACTGCATTTTCTTCATTCGCCATGGCACAGCCCCCACTCCTTGGGGACTGTTTTTTTCTGGGATTTGGAAAAGGATGCTGGGCTTTCTTTCTGCAATAGATCACCTTAGGTAGTTTATCCGCGTGTTTCACCACTTGTCCAACCGCTCTATTTATGTAAGCAGCCAATTGTTTTGGAGAGTTCTCAACTTTCTCCATGTTCTTATTAGTGGAGTTAGGGGTCCTTTTTCTAGGCATATCAACAGAATGGTCCTCAGTATTATTACAAAAGTTCCACTTTTTTAAACATCGTGGGTTTCAGAAGCCATAATCTCTTCGATACCTGCACCTCCCAGCAAAGCTGCACCTCTTCTCAGCCCTTGTGCTGAGGAACCAGGGGCAGCCTGGAGCATCCTTTGAGCCCCACGTAGCGCCCCCCTCAGGGCCATTCAAATGCAGCCGCTAGGGTGTTTATTTTTGAGTTCCAGTTGTCAAACATTTACAAGTACACCACTACATATTCAAGTTTCTCAACATAATAATCTCTCTTAAAACCTCTCCCCTAGCACAATGCCTTCCCTAATCCATGTCTGTTGGGTGAATGGACAGGAAAGAGGAGATGAGATTTAGAAGAATAAAGAGAGACTCTTCAAGGAAATGTTTCAAGGAGAGAAACCTGATCTTTGAGAGATGTATAGAACACCTCTGGGAACAGAACATCTGGGAACAGAAGGAAAGAAAGGTATTAGGGAGAAAGAAGGCCCAAACAAATGAAGAACATAATGAATTAGGAGAACCATAAAGAGTTGAAAATGACTTGAAAACAGAGTGCAAAAGGAGAAGAGGACAGAGGATTAGAGGATGGACAGACGTGGAAAAGTCATCACTGGACATTCCCAGCCTGGTTGGTGTCTTGGACCACCAAAGATGGACAACAGAAGATGAAGTAAGAAGTCCTGCTTCACAGTGATACAGTTAGGTAATACCCCTCATATTATAGAAAACACTTTTTCTTCAGAAAAAGACATAAAAGAGCAATTTCAAGAGTATTCTGCTAGATTTACCAGTAACAAAGTAAACAAATGCTGCTCAAAGGCTCATGAGTTGTAAAGACCCAGTGGAAAACTTTCCTTCCTTTTCAGACTTTCAGATAAACTACTCTGAGGACACTCCCAGAGGGTAACAGGCGATCTGCAGCCATTCCCAGACACATGACTGGGTGGAAGCACCCACTTGCTTTCATGTCATGGTGTTTCGGTTCAGAAGAATTATGGATGCCTTATTGGCTTTGGTTGAACTGTTAAAGAAAATGATGCTCTAAGCATGTTTCCCCAAAGCGTTACGGATGATGGAAAATTATAAGGATTAGGAAGCTAAAAGGAAAAAAAAATCCCAGTCCTTCTGAGAAGAAATGCAGCATTAGATTCAACCCTTTCTTCCTACAATGGAGGAAAATGAAGATCAGATAGATTATTTCCTTTGGAGATATTCAACGAACTGGAGTCTTCTGCCCTCCCCGACAATCAAAAGTGATAATGCTATCCTCTTCACCTGGAATGGGGGACAGTAGGATTAGTGTAGATACTGATTAAAGGGATGGCCTTTAGAGTCTTAATTACCTGATTCTGAGCACCATTTTTACTTACTAGTTGGGAGATACTGGAAGATTTTACAACTTCCCAGAGCTTTATTCTCCTCAGTTATGAAATAGGGATAAGAATGGCTACTTGACAACGTCCCTGTGAGGATTCAATGAGATCGATATGCAGAGCGCTTAGTGCACCCCAAGGCATGTGATCGATGTTCAGTGTGTATTATTATTTTTGTTGCTATGATATGATGATGTTGCTGCTGCTGCTGCTGATAATGACAATTATGATGAGGATGAGGATGAAAATGTTATTTTATCTTAATCTTTAGATAATTATGTTTTAAAGTTGAAAGAGCTTGGCAATTGGCAAGGAAAGCTGTTTTTAAAATATTTGCAATACATTTGATTTATAAGATCACAGAAGATAATATACTGCCAACTTATTTCAATTGATGTTTGACAGTCTTTACTCTCTAGACTGTTAGCCTCTCTCTGAGGTAGCACTGGAATTTGATGGCTAGCTTATGATTTTTAAGCAGGTCCTCTTTGCCATTGGACCCAGGTAAAGTTTTATGGGAGAGGATGGCACAGAGGGTTGCAATAAACTCTAACAAATGCCACTTGATAATTATACAGATTAATCACTTTGACCACCAAAGCAGTTGACCATGGTGCATTAAGTCTTAGCACTTCATGATTAAAAGTCAGGAGGGTCATAAAAGTCAGTGTCTGTGAACGTTCCAAAGAAGACTCACTTTGCTCTAATATGTGCCTCCCCTGGGGTTCTGGAGTCAAGTCGTCCATCACGCTCACACACTGTAGGAAGCAGCCACTGGAAAGGAAAGGCAAAGCTCCAATGGGTACAAGAAAAGCTGGTCTTAGTGAAACTATCTTGTGGCTTTTCACCTTCCAACTCTTAGGGCAGCTATTCACTGCCTACTAATTGATCTCCTTATTTCCACATTTGGTTACCTCCAATCCATTTTCCACACAGGAGCCAGAGCCATGTTTAAGATATGCAACTGGGTCATATTATTACTTGCTTGAAGTCATCTGATAAACTTCCATTATGTTTTTGAGTAAATCCAAAACCATTACATTGGCCTTCACTGCTTAGCATGATCTGGTCTCTGCTCACCTCTAGAGCCTTATCTTTGACCTCCCCACCCTCATCTCTGACCACCAGATATGGATCATTCTTTCAGATTCTCAGACACAACTCCATTTCTCTTCCTTTGAACTTACAGCCATTGTATTTTCTGTATCCTAATCCTGAAATGCTCTCCTCTGACTATTTGAATGGCTGGCTCTTGCTCATTCTCTTAAATGTCATCTCCTCAGTAAGTTTTATTTGACTGTTCCCCTGGATATTCCTCAACCTCTGTGTCTTTTCTTACAGCACTTCACATTTTAGAAAGTTATTTTAATTATCTGGTTACTTGTTTAAATCCTTCTTATGAAGCTTTATGAGGAAGTTACATGGTCTGTTTTGCTTGCCACCATATGTCAAAGGTGTTTCTGTGCCTGGTACTTATTAGGTAATCTGAAAATTAATAATCAGTAGTAATAATAATATAATTAACACTTTTTGAGTGCTTTCAATGGGCCAGGTACTGAGCTAAGTACTGTGCATGGGTTTTCTCATTTATTCCTCACTTCAAGTCTATGAAAACTGCTAGCATTATCCCCATCTATAGATGAAGAAACTGAGGCAAAAAGTGCTCATGTATTTTGTTTGAGGTCACACAGATAGTGACAGAAAAGCAGAACTCAAACTCATACAAAGCTTATATTCCTAATCTTTACCCCATGATTGAATGAATGGATAAATAAATGAATATAAGGTCCTTCACTGCCCTCTCTTATTGGCTAACTCTCAGTGGGTCTTTAAGACTTTGCTAAAGCATTACTCATTCAGTAACACATTTCTGACCCCTCCATTCAGTCTGAAATGCATGCCTGCTGTGATTATTGTCACCTGGAATTTATTTCTAATTTATTCTAATTAGTATTCATCACACTATTTTGTCGTTGAGTTACCTTTCTCCAACACACATCTGAAATTCCTTCTCAGTAGAGACTGGGCTTTTTATTCTCCTTTCCCTCTATTCACCCATTCAACATTCAGTAACTAAGTATTGAGCACATACTTTATCCCAATTTCATTTCAGAGACTGGGAAAATGGCAATGAACCAGACATATAAAGTCCCTGCCTCATGGAGCTTACATTTGGGGGAAAGGCAGACAACAATTATATAAATAACTGAGCAAATATAATAATGGAAATATTTATAAAAAACAAAAACATTGGTGTATTAGTCAGGGTTCTCTAGGGAAACGGAATCAACAGGAGATATCTGTCAATAATATGAGATTTTATGAGTCTCTCAAGTGACCATGGGGTTGCACAAGTCCAGGTTCCACAGGCAGGTTGCAAACCAGGGGCCCTGATGAAAGTCCAGTTTCCAGGAGATGTTGGCTGTCCAAAGACAAGCTGAGAAATTCTCCCTGAATGCTGAAATCACTTCCCCTTTTAAGGCATTCAACTGATTGGATAAAGCTGCTGACAGCAATCTCCCTGGTTGATTTAGATGTAATGAGCTATCTACGCAGTAAACTCACTGGTGACTAAAGTCCATAAATGTCCTCGTGCTTTCTTGACTAAACAACTGGGCACAATTACCTGGCTGAGTTGACACATCAGCCTAACCTTCACAATTGGGAAATGGGATAAAAGGGGTCAAGGGAGAGGAATGCAATTCTAGATAAGGTGGTCAAGGAGGGCTTCTCAGGAGGTGATGTTCGAGCAGAGACCAAAAAGACAAGAAGATCTAGAGGAAAAGCATTCCCTGAAAAGAACACAGCTAGTGTACAAAGTGTAGGACACAATATAGAGGCCTTAACCTGAGAAAGAGCTAATCCTGTGCCAAGGATGTAAGTAGCTATATTGGCCTCAGGCTATGTGTTGCCCCAGATCTGTTCAGCCCCACTTGCCCTTGAACTTCAGTTGTCTGCCTGTGCCCCAGCCCCATGATGGGTCAAGTAGTCCTCAGAGTCACAAAGCCCTCTAGTTGTATACCAGCTGCTATCATCTCCCCTCTTACCACCACTAGTTGTTTGGCCCTCTGGAATGAGAGCTGGGCCTACCTGTGGTCTCCTTTGAGCCTACCATGATAAAAGCCACAGAACTCCAGCACCCAGGTCTGAACTCAGTTGGGCCCACAGAGACTCAGGTTTCCCCAGGCTGGGTCACTCAATCCAGAAGTGAGGAGGAGTCAACACTCTGAAGAGCAGACCTTGACCAATTAGAGACAGGAGACAGGAGGAAGCCAACTGATAAATTGGTCACCCTTCTCTCCCCTGACAAACTCAAGACATAGCTTCTGTGGGTCTCTAAGAGATAACCAGGAGCCTGAGCAACAGGGGCATCTGTTGTGCACTGTGGCCAGCCTGGTCATGTACATCTTGAACTGCTGTCCCTCCTTCCCTGGTTCATGCCCCATGCTTTTCTCTCTCCTACTTCCACAGAATGACACACTCAAATAAAGCATTGAAGCATAAGCATTTGCCTCCAACCCTGTTTTCTAAGGAGCTAGAATTAAGACAGAAAGCCATTCTGGCAGGAGCGTAGTGAATGAGGGAAAGCAAGGAGGTAGGAGATGAGGCTGAAGAGATGGATAGATCCAGTCCTACAGGGTCTTGTAGGCCAGGGAAAGGATTTAGATTTTATTCCAGTTGCAATTCATGAAAAGGCTTTAAGCGGGGGGTAATATGATCCTATTTACATATATTTAAAAAATATAACTGACCGCTCTATGAGTAATAGCCTGTCACTAGCAAAGTTCCTGCTAAGCAGTAGGCATTCAATACATATGTGTTAATCACATGAATTCATGCCCTCTCTAACAGAGTTTATTCCCTAGTTTTTCTGAGTCAAAACATTTATCTCATGCATGGACCCACCTATTAATAAATGCTTGTGATAAAGAATCAAACAGTATCTTATACATTTTTATTTCATCTACCTTTTCTTTTCATCCTGTAAACTTTTTCTCTCATATAATTCCCCATCCCTTCCTCTTGGGCATCATTTTTTATTGAATTTGGGTTAAAAGCCTGCACTGCTAACTATGATTTAAGAGGCTATTTAGTAAGACTTAGCACTTCTGAAATTATTCTGTAGCTGAATTGAAAAGAGGATTTTTTTTGGTCAAAGTAATTAAACTTTGAATATTTTGCAGGGTAGCCTCTAGTATTATCTCTGCTCACATGCACTGCAAAGTAGAATTGTGATCATATATAATGGGAAAGCTGAGCATTTAAGCCTTTCCACATAAGACTTCAGGCCTTTTCTTTCCATTGAGGATGATTGTCCATGCTGGAAATTGTCGCTCTCAAGGAAGGGTAATGTTGATCTTCAATGAGAGCCAGAGTTCAAACTTGGGTTGGTGGAGGGTGGTGAAGGGTGGCTGGCAAGTATAAGGGAGGACCCGATTGTCCCTTCCCCACAAAGGATAAAGCAACTGCCCCACCATATTTTGGATTTGTGAATCTTCTGAACCAGAGCAGAAAGAATGAAAGATTTTGTAAATTTTATACTCTTTTGTACCTGGGCTGATTATTTATAAGGTACTATACAATTTTGATACATTCCACTCTATCTTTCCCTCCACCTATCTAATAACCCCCTTCTACATGTTGCCTCAATAATGACAGATGAGGCAGTCCAGATGGAAATGGGCTCCCCATTAGAAACTACAGTGTTTGTGGCAGAGTCCTCAGCCAAAAGCCAACCCAAGCCAGATGTGAGTAGGAACCAAAAGTCGGTAGCTAAAGAGACAGAAATAGATTCCAAGACCAACTGCTTAAAAAGAGGAATGCAAATGTAGAACAGAGTTGAGATACTGGGGCTGGGATGAAATGGAATCCAAATAAGAGCAGAGACTACAAGAATTAGGTTGGTATAAGTGCCTCGGGCATCTTCGGGGCACCTAAGTCTTGTCTGTATCAGTCGCCGGGCTCGTGATGTGTGAATATGTTGAGCTGAATTGAAGTTTGAGATTGGGAATAGCAACCCTCCAGTCATTCCTACACCTGACATTCCAGCTTGACATTCCAGCTTCCTTAAAATGCCTATCAATTCTCTCCTGGGGTTTTGCTTGTGCTTCTCTCTGCTTTTCTATCTGGACACATGCTGCTCTAAGCCTAAGTGTGTTCTTCCTCAATGTCTAGTGCTAGTTTCTCATTATAAACGTGACTTTCCAATAAATGTGTGCTAAAATGAATGGTATAAAATGAAACAGAACTGAATATATTTCCTTGGTATGTATATATATATATACATATATGTGTATTTATCCCCTCTTCATGTCTGTCCAAATTCCTGTTTTCAGTTCTTTTTGTTTGTTTATTTTGTTTTGTTTTAAGTTCCTTTCTGTATAAACCTAGTAGCAGGATTGCTGGGTCATATGGTAATTCTGTATGTAACATTCTGAGGAATCACCCAACTGTTTCCACAGCAGCTGTACCATTTTGCATTCACACAAGCAATGAATGAGTGTTCCTATTTCTTCACATCCTGTCCAACACTTGTAATTTTCTGTTTGTTATAATAGTAACTACTCTATGTGTATGAAATGGTATCTCATTGTGCTTTGGATTTGTATTTCCCTAGTAGCTAATGATGTTGAGCATCTTTTATGTGGTTTTTAGACATTTGTATTTCCTCTTTGGAGAAATGTTTATTCATATATTTTGCTCATTTGTAATTGGGTTATTTGTCATTTTATTGTGGAATTGTAGGATTTCTTTATATATTCTGGATATTAAATCTTTTTCAGATATGTGGTTTCCAAGTATTTTCTCTAATTGAGTAGGTTGTCTTTTCACTTTGGTGATAAAGTCCTTGCATGCACAAAATATTTTAATTTTGAAGGGGTCTCTTTTATCTATATTTTATTTTGTGGCTTATGCTTTGGGTGGAAAGCCTAAGAAATCATTGCCTAATACAATATCCTGAAGATAATTCCCTACATTATTTTCTAAGAGATTTACAGTCCAGGTTCTTTATTTGGGTATTTGATCCAGTTTGGCTCAAATTTTGTACATAGTGTGAGATAGTGGTCCTCCTTCATTCTTTTGCATATGGATATCCACTTCACCCAGCCTTGTTGAAGAGACTACTCTCTCCCAATTGAGTGGAATTGGCAGCCTTGTCAAAAATCAATTGGCCATAAGGCTCACATCTTCAACATGGCAATGTAAACATCTCTTGAAAATCTTCCCTAGAAATTTAGCAAATAAAAGACAGATTCTTCTTGCTTTGAACTCTGGAGGATGGTAGAGACTGGGTAATGACTCCACAAATGCTAAGTCGAAGAAACAGAAAAATCTCAGGTAGGAGATGTCCATCTCAGACCACCGGTCAGTTTCCATTTTCAGTCCCCCTCACTCAGTCACTCGTGGCTCCAGAGCCACACAGAGGCAGCACAGCCTAGGGTTTGTCCACTGTAGACCGAATCACCCTCGACTGAATCACAGCAGCAAGTTAGAACTTCACACGTATTTAGGCACAGGGACATAAGTCTACAGAAAACCAGGGTGGAACAAGAGCTGCTGAGGAGTGCTGCATACAAAAGGGTCCATTAACTTTATTGCAAAAGTGTGGAAATATATAGAGTTGATGGTAACACATTACAGTGAGTAACAGCTGGTTTATAAATCAAAATGTGGCTGAAAAGGGTAGTCTAGGGATGTAAATGAAAATTGAAAGAAAGCTAGAGAATAATCTAGGGACTGACTAACACAGCCAACCCAGAGGTGGATGAGAATTGTGGTTGATGGTACAGATGCAAGAATGTCCTTTGTGAGCTATTCTCATCACTATTGCAGGGTGATGAGAATGTGGAAAAGCATGGGAAAAATACAACTGGAGTGACCTATGGACTGTGGTTAACAGTAATAATGTAATATTCATGCATCTAAGCCAAAGACGTACTGTGTTGATAATGGTGAACTATGGAAAAAGTGTGCCAAATGTATGCTATGGACCTGGTAGTAGTCTGATGATATTACCTCATAATCTATAACAAATGTTCCATCACGGTGTGGTGTGTTGATAGAGGGGTGTTGTATGGGAATCCTGCACGTGTGCATGATTATTTTGTAAGTTTACAACTTCTATCATAAAAATATATTTTAAAAATAATAATAGGATGGGTTAGGGGAAAATACACCAAATGTAAGAAAAGGACTATAGTTAGCAAGATTTTGACAATATTCTTTCATCATTTGTAACAAATGTCTCACAACAACGCAAGGTATTGGTAGTAGTTGATGTATGGGACCCCTGTATGATGTTATGCATGTTTGCTTTGTAAGTTTGCAACTTTTACTATACATTTATTGTTTATGTATGTACATACAAAAATGATATAATAATAATAATAATAATAGGGTGGGTTGGGGGAAAACACACCAAATATAAGATACTTTGGTCGGTAGTAATATTTTGAGGATGCTATTTAATCATTAGTTAAAAGCATTTCACAACAATGCAAGGTATTGTTAGGGCGAGGTATGATGTCCCTGTATGGTGTTATGTATGTTTGTTTTGTAAGTTCACAACTATTACAATACACTGATTATTTATGTATGTTTATGCATGTGTGATATACTTCAATAAATTTTTTTAAAATCTTGTGAAAAATAAATAAATGAAACAAATAAGAAATTTTTAAAAAGGCCCATGGGGAGGAGGGGGAGAGACCACCATGGAAAGGTTGGTAGAGACTGTTGTGACAAATCCAGTTTCAGTCGGCTGACACACCTAAAGGCAGAATGGACTATTCTGAAGTGACCCACCTTTCTGAATTGACCCAGACTGGCTGCCCAGCATGGAATACCCTAATGGACAAAAAACTGGAGGAAGGAAAGCCTCAAGAGAAAATGGCGTGGGGATGGGAAGGGGGAGCAGTGTAACTGAACTGCTATAATATAGGACAGGTCCCAGAACTAAAAAGTGTAAGGAAAGCAGCACTGAGTGAAGGAGAGAATTTAAACAAATCATAGGCACTGGGTAGAAAATAAGCACAAAAACAAATGGAATAGATCATGATTCCCAAAGAAGGAATAGAGAAAAGTGAAACAATTGCACAAAAAGCGCACTCATAAATTGTACCACATATCCAGGGCCAGAATCAGATGAAGAAGTGCTGAGAAAATCTGAACATTTAAGCATAGACCAACAGTCAAAAAAAAAAAAAAAAAAAAAAAAAAAAGCCTTAACAATAAAACCCTACACAAGAAGGAGAGATGGACCTTCAGTGTTAACCCATCAAGAGAATCAGATTACTAGATATCTACAAAAAAATCACAACACATACTAAGAATCAGAAAGATACGGCTCAGTCAAGGGAACAAACTAAAACTTCAGAGGAGCCTCAGAATTTGGAATAACTAATTAAAGATATTCAAACAAATCTCCTAAATCAATTCAAGGAGATGAAGGAAAATATGCATAAAAAGGTAAAACATATTAAGAACCAAGGTGTGAACATAAGGAAGAATTTGAAAGCATAAAAAATATATAACAGACATTATGGGCATGAAAGGCTCAACAGTAGAGATTAAGATTGTACTAATGGCATCCAACAGCAGATTTGAAAAGGCAGAAAAGGAAGTAGTGAGCTAGAAGACAAGATAATGGAAATTATACGTTCAAAAGGATAAAGAAAAGAATAGGGAAAATTGAGCAGTGTTTCAGAGATTTGAATGACAGCATGAAGTGAAAAAACATAGCATCATGGGTATCCAAGAAGGAGAAGAGAAGGGAAAGAGAGCAAAAAGAGTATTTGAGGAAGTAATGGCTGAAAGCCTCCCAACTCTTATGAAAGACATAAATACACATGTCTAAGATGCATAACATACTCCAAACAGAATAAATCCATATATATACAGAACAAATTCATATGTATATATATATATATTCTGAGACATATACTAATCAGAATGTCCAAATGCCAAATATAAAGAGAGAATTCTGAAAGCAGCAAGAGCGATTTGTCACATACAAGGGATAATCAATTAAAAAAATGCCAGAGAGAAGTTCACAGAAGCAAGAAGCTGAAATCAATGAAACCCAGAAGAGAAGAGAGAGACCAGTAGATGCTGCCAAGTGCCATGTCATGTGGCAGAGGAGCCCAGGATCACCAGAAGCCAGACTTAAGGAAGAAAGAATCATCTTGATGATGTCTTGATTTGGACATTTTGATAGCCTCAAAACTAATGAATACAGAAGGAGAGAGGGAAAGCCACAGAAGCAAGAAGCTGAAAGCAATGAAAGCTGGAGGAGAAGGGAGAGACCAGCAGATGCTGCCATGTGCCTTGCCATATGGCAGAGGAGTCAAGGATTGTCGGCAGCTGGTGTTTGGGAAGAAAGCATCACCTTTATGATGTCTTCATTTGGACATTTTCCCAGATTCTGACTATAAGCAAATAAACTTCCATTGTTTAAGCTGAGCCATTTCATGAATTTGCTTTGAGCAGCCTAGGAAACTCTTAGTTTGCCACAGGGCTGCTGATGCAAAGTATCAGAGATGGGTTGGCTTTTATAATGGGGATTTTCTTCAGGGTAAAAGCTTACAGATCCAAGGCTGTAAAATGTCCAAACCAAAGCACCATCAGAAATGCTTTCTCACCAAAGTCAGTTACTTGTAATCCTGGCATCCTGCCACGTGGTGATCAGGCACCTGCAGGGCTCATCTCCTTAGCCTTGAGCTTAGGCTTTGGTTGCTAGTGATCCTCAAGTTCTCTCTTACATAGCAGGGTCAAAAATGGTGGCTATCTTTGTCTGTTTGGGTCTCTCTCTGTGTATCCATTTATATCAGACCCAGCAAGAGGACAGAGACCCAACCTGGTTAACCCCTCACTGACATAGTCCAATCAAAAGCCCCAAAGTGATCTTATCAAATAATCTAATTAAAGACCCCTTAACTGAATTTAATTCAATCAAAGAGATTCACAAAATCCAAACTGTCACAGAAACTAAAAGACATTCCCATTAAAATTCAGAGCAAATAGGTTTGTCCATCTCTACAATTATTATTTAACATAATTGTGGACATTTTTGTCAAAGATTTCATAAAATATAAATGTATAAATCAAGTGTAAATAAAATAGAGGACATTTTCATTATTGGTAGGTGTTGTAATCCTCTATCTGCAAAACCCAAGAGAATGAATTATAAAACTATAATATTAATATACTAGAATCAACATACTTCTTATATTTTTAAATAATCAGTTTTATAATAAAATGAAAATGTATTCTTCACAATATCAACACAAAATACAAAATACCAAACAATAAAATTAGCAAAAACATGTGTATGACCAAATTAAAATAACTACAGACTCTAATAAAGATATAATAGAAGACTTTAATAAATGGGATGCACATATTAGAAAAATTATGTCTTGATGGGAAGATCCAGCTATACATTTAATGCACTCAAAATCACATGAAAGTATTTTTATAGTTATTTATTTAATATCTGTGGGTGGTGGGGAGAGGGATGTGATGTGGCTAGAGAATCTTAGAGTCCTTCTGAAAGAATAAACTTGAGAGGGCATTCAATTAATTTCTGATTAAGAGGAGTAAAGGAGTGGGGAGAGATGACTTATGTAGCAGATATAAAAGCATATTATAGAACAGCACAAATTAAAATTAGGTGATGCTGATGCCAAAATTGAATGGTAGATGAACAGATTTTTAAGACATTTCAAATCAGTGGAGAAGGCAGAATTATTCAGTAAATGACTCGAAACAACTGTATAAGCAGTTGCCCAAGAATAAATTCTAGATTAATTGCAAAAACAATGTACCAAGTAAAAGAATGCAGCATACATGAGATATTAAAATGACAAAGATAGTATTTCACATTCATTGGGATATGGATGGGTTATTAAATAAATGGTGCTGAGACAACTGGCTATCCATATGGAAGAAAATAAAGTTAAACTCCTACCTCACACTAAACACAAAATAATTACAGATACGTTATATTCTAACTGCTAACAAATAAAAATTAAAATCCTGGAAGTAAAATAAGGAGACTGAATTTATCAATTTAGGGATAAGAGAGACATTGGT
Source organism: Cabassous unicinctus (assembly GCA_029593785.1). Taxonomy (NCBI): domain Eukaryota; kingdom Metazoa; phylum Chordata; class Mammalia; order Cingulata; family Chlamyphoridae; genus Cabassous; species Cabassous unicinctus. The sequence goes on from JAQZBX010014730.1 coordinate 15,576, forward strand.
AAGACAGAAGAATCAGAACTTATATAAAAATGTAAAAATATTTGACTATATAAAATGAAAATATTTGGTATGGTAAAAGACAATAACAAATCAAATGACAAATTATAGATTAGAGAAAAACTCTGGTACTAAAGGTGACAGTGTTAGTATATAGATATACATACACAAGAATGATTAGAAATTGATAAGAAAGATTAAATGCCTGTATAGTCAGAGTTCTCTAGGGAAATAGAATCAACAGGGGATATATTTAAATACCATGAGATTTTATAAAATTCTCTCATGTGACCATGGAGACGTACAAGTCCAAATTCCACAGGGCAGGAATGCACAGGGATTCTGATGAGGGGCCTTGATGAGTTCCCAGGAGATGCTGGTTGTCTGAGGTAGAGATGGTTATTCTCTCTCTGAATGCTGAAATCACTTCCCCTTCTAAGGCCTACAACTTTTTGGATGAGACATCATTCATTGCTGATGGCAATCTCCTTAGCTGATTGTAGATGTAATCAGGCTTCTATGCGATCAACTCACTGATGATTAAAGTCCATGAAATGCCCTGTATTACAATTAGCCTAGTTTTCATGACCAGACAAATGAGCACCATTAACCTGGATGAATTGACACATTAGCCTAAACATCACAATACCTCAATAGAAAAATGACAGATATATAAAGTTCACAGAATAAGTCCACAAAAACCTATGTAAAGATGATAAGCTTACCTGTAGTCAAGGAAATTTAAAACAAGGGAATACAAAACAAAATAATGAGCTACCATATTCAATTGATTCAAAAACATTTTCCCCTGTAGTCTTCCATTTTTAAAATTGGAGTGTGCCTTAGGCTTGATGGCATTTTACATTGCTATAGGCTTGGCAACAGTCATGACATAGCTATTTCTGCTGCACATGCATGAAGATGGTTGTTATTCCTGGAGTTATGGTTGGATAGTGTCTTTGTTTTTCAAAGGGCTGATGATGCAAAGTACCAAAATTGGATGGCTTTATAATCAGGTTTGATTTGGGGTAAAAGCTTACAGTTCTGAGGCTCTGAAATGTCCAAATCAAGGCACCATCAGAAATGCTTTCTCACGAAAGTCAGCTATGTTGATACTGGTGCCTGGCCACCTAGTGAAGAAACATCACAGATGATCTCTGCTGGATCCCTGCCCTCTCCTCTGGACTCACCATCTTCCGGAGCCCAGTTCCCAAAACTCATCTTTTCATCCTTGAGCTACTCCATGGGCCCATTCTCTTGGGGGATTTTGGGCTTAAGCTTTGGCTGCTAGTGATCCTTGAGTCCTCTCTCATTTGGCAATATCAAAAAATGGCAGAAATTCCTTTTCCTGTGGCTTTCTCTGTGTTTCCATTTACATAGGACTTAACAAGAGGGTGGAGACTCAGCCTGAGTCCTGCATCACTGACATAGTCCAATCAAAAGCAATCTAATCAAGCTATCTCAAGTGAAACTAATGCAACCCAAGGGTACCACACCCATGGGGATAAATTAGTTTAAGAACATAATATTTTGGGGGGATTCATGAAATTCAAACTATTACAGACAGGTATATTCACTCAGTATTTTAATCAACAAAATCATTGGAGAAAAGTCCTGATTATTTTTAAAAATCACATATTGACAATTTCTGATATGACCAAGAAGACTCCACCATCAAAATTTGCTAAATGAGTGTCAGTGATTTCAAATAAAATCCTGGTAACCACAGTGGTGAACTCTTTTAAGAAATAACTCACTATCAATGTTCTTGATAACAGAGATGATATTTTATGCAAAAAACACAAATAATGATGACTCTGAGTTGAATATCATTCAGAATAGTTGGTCTCAATGTGAAAATGTTTTTAGAAATACTGTAACCAACTCAATTCATTTAAATTTTCTTTTTAATATATGCACAAGAATAATATATGGTAAAATTCTCTGTGTAAATATGTCCAAAGGAACTTTCAATAAGAATGAAATAAAGATGCTAGGTGATAAAAAGAATAAGTGCAAATTTCTCATCAGAAATCATGGAGATGAGAAGGCAGTGGTATGATATATTTAAGGTACTGAAAGGGAAAAACTGCCAACCAAAAATTCTTTATCTGGCCAAACTGATAAACAGAAACTGAGAGAGTACATCAACAAAAGACCTGCCCTATAAGAATTACTAAAGGGAGTTCTGCAGTTTGAAAGGAAAAGACAGGAGAGAGTGGCTTCAAGTAGTGTGAAGAAATGAAGATTATCAGTAAGGGTAATGAAAAGGGTAATTGCAAAACCCAGAACTGTATTCTCAATATACAACTCTACACTTTAATGCCTGTAAGAGTAAGAATAAAATTAAAAGGGAAAAAGACATAACTTCCTGATAAAAGACATGCAAAATATAAAGTAGTAAAGTGGGATAAAAACAACATAAAGAGGGGAAACAGTTGGATGAAGGAGGATGTATGCTATTGAAGCTTACTTGGTATCTTTTCAAATGGATAGATGATAGATGTAGGTCATGTAATATAAACTCCAGGGTAACCACAAAGATATAATTAAAAAATATATACAGAAAGAGAAGTGATAAAGGGATCAATCAGATACATTAAAAAAGATAAACTATACAATAAAAGGGGTTGCAATAGAGGAAAAGACAAAAAAAATATGACATATGGTATTGTTTATGAATTCCAAAAATAGATATTGGATTGTGTTTTTAAACTGGTCTGTTCCTCTGGGCATATTAGATTGTATTAGATTCAGAGGTCTCACTTTTACTTTATTAAATCAAGATTGGTGCTTTTATTTGACCATGTCATTAGGGTACCTCAGTTTGAATCTCTGCGCCCCCCAACATTTGTGGGCTATATATACGGATGCTCAATCAAAGACAGGGAAGTAAATACACAAGAGAGGAATAGAGATAGCTCCATGGACCCAGCAGAGGCCTTGGGAATAAAGATGAGCCTGATAGCCTACAGCTGCAGCTGAGCCTGGAGAGAAACGAGGCCCAGGAGAGTGATGAGACATATGTCGGCCTACAGCTGAGATTGGAAGAAGCTGGGACCACTAATAATAATCTCTGTTATTTCTTTCCTTCTGCTTGCTTTGGGTTTCAATTACTGTTCTTCTTCTAGGTCCTCCAGGTGTACAGGTAGGTTTTTTCTTTAATAATATATATTTTTAAAAAGATACTTAGATTACATAAATGCTACACAAAAAATATAGGGATTCCCATATGCCCCACTCCCCGCACCTCCCACATCCATCCACATAAACAACCTTCATTAGCGTGGCACATTCATTGCAATTGATTAACACATCCTGGGGCATTGCCACTGAACATGGAACATAGTTCACATTGTAGTCTACACTCTCTCCCACACAGTTCTGCATGTTATGTGATGATATGAAATGGCCTATATTTGTCATTGCAATGTCATTCGGGATGATTCACAAGTCCTGAAAAAGCCCTTGTATTACAACTGTTTTTCCCTCTCCCTGCCCCTAGAGCCTCCAGTGGCCGCTGGCTTCACATCAATGTTATAATTTCTTCCATTGCTAGAATCACAATATTTCTATAGTAGAATACCAGTAAGTCTACTCTAGTCCATAGTTCTTTCCCCAGACCTAAGGATTCTGGGGTGGTGATGTCCACCCCAACTCTAATTGACAGGGGGCTTATATCCCATGGGGAAGATGGATGGGAATATCTTGCTTGCAGTTGCAGACTCATTCTGTTCCTTGGGATGGTTGTTGTCCATCATCATCTCCTTGTTAGTTGTCCTGGGTGAGTCCAATGAGCTGTAGAGCAGGTGTTGCAACTCCGCTGAGGTTCCGGGCCCAGCTGGCACATGGACAGGCCAAAGACTCAAGTCTCTTGGATGTACACCTACAAACTCCAGCACCAAGTATAGGTTTAAATAGAAGGGACAGATGAGCCATGTGTAGAGATACATAATTGAGTCCAGCTCTGTCACTCACAGGAACACAAATTCCAAAGTAGGGCCCACTGGCAAGGCACCAAACTGCGGAGCTATCTTCCCTGACCATAGGACCTGAGTGTCTCCAGAGCCCTCAGGAGCCCCACTATTTGGGGTAATATCCACTTTGGCAGTCTATGAGATCCTGCTGGGATGTGCATAAGCATTACCTCTGGGATGGCTTCCTGATTCACTTTGAACTCTCTTTGCCATATAAACTCATTTGTCTTTACCTTTTCCCCCTTTTATCTGAGGTCTTTTTCCAGTTGCATTGCTAGTTGGTGCTTGGTAGTAATCCCTCAGTGCCAGGGAGGCTTATCCCCAGGAGCCATGTCCCATGCAGGGGAGAAGGTAATGCATTTATATGCTGAGTTGGCTTAGAAAGAGGCCACATTTGAGCAACAAGGAAGCTCTCAGGAGGCAACTCTTAAGCACCCCATAACAATAGGCTAAGCTTCAATTTCAAGAGCAAAAGCTCATAAGCATAGTTATCAATACTAAGGGCCCATCAGTGGATCATCTTCCTTCCCCAGTCATTGCCCCTTCACTGGGGGACTGTTGCTGCTCCATTAGAGAACATGGCAGAGCTCTCTGGGAAGGGAATTCAATATTCTCTCAGTTATTGTGTGAGTCTCCACCCACTGTAACAATGCTCCATGAACATTTGAACATTTTTATATACCTTATATGTATGCTTAGGTGAACTTCCTCCCATTTATCCCCCTTTACTGACACCCCACACCAATGATCCTCCTGTGCCCCAGTTGTAACTCTTCTGTGAGCCAAAGCTTCTTCAAAAATGAAGCCATTAAAACAGCCAAATATAATTAATAGGGAAATGAAATAATGACGATACAACACATTATGACAAAATTATCACTCACACTCTCTCTAGAAGTCTGCTCCAGGTGTGCCCTGTCCCAAATGCCCCCCCACCCAACACCCTAAACAAGTAACCCTTCCTTGCCATGTTGGTAATAAGACCATTACCAACTTAGTACTTTCAACCACATACCCCAAAATTCCCAGTGTTCACCTGGTCCCTCTCCCAATCCTCCCTCTAGTTCCCTGGACCTTCCAACCCACCCTCCCCAATCTACCCACCTGACAAACCTGCACTGCCCAACCCAATAGTATCACTACCCTCCTGTCATATCCCTTCAATGCCCAACTACACACTTCCACCTTATCATAGATTATGCCCATATGGGCATTGGCTCACAACTGTCTTCTCCATTTCTATTTCCTATAAACCTATCTTCCAGACAATAGCACTCTGAGTCTGCTTGATTTGCTTAATTCATATCAGTGAGGTCATGTGATATTTGTCCTTCAATGCCTAGCTTGCTTCACCCAACATAAGGTCCTCAAGATTCATCCATGTCATCCTGTGTGTTATCACTGTATTCCTGCTTATAGCTGAATAATATTCCATTGTATGTACGTAACACATTTTTCTTATCCATTTGTCTGTTGATGGGCATTTGGGTTGATTTCAACTTTTGGCAATAGTGAATAATGTTGCTATGAACATTGGTATGCATATATCTGTTCGTGCCCTTGCTTTCAGTTCTTCTGGGTATATACCCAGCAGTGGAATTGCTAGATAATATGGCAGTTCTATAGTTAGTTTTTTGAGGAACAGCCAAACTGTCCTCAACAATGGCTGGACCATTCTACATTCTCACCAGCAGTGGATGAGGGTTCCCATTCCTCCACATCCTCTCTAACACTTGTCGTCCTCTGTTTTTTTAATAGCCACCAATCTAATGGGTGTAAGATGGTATCTCATTGTAGTTTTGATTTGCATTTCCCTAATAGCTAGTGATGTTGAGCACTTTTTGAAGTGCTTTTTAGCCATTTGTACTTCTTCCTTGTAGAAGAGGCTTTTCAGGTCATTTGTCCATTTTTTAAATGGGTTGTGTGTCTTTTTATTTTTGAGGTGTAGGATTTCTTTATAAATGCTGGATATTAGGTCCTGTCAGATATTTGGTTGCCAAATATTTTCTCCCATTGAGAAGGCTGCCTTTTTACATTCTTGACAAGGTCCTTTGAGGTGCAAAAGTTTTTAATTTTGAGAAGATCTCATTTATTTTTTCTTTCACTGCTTGTGCTTTGGGTGTGACTTTCATGAAGCCATTTCCTATTACAAGGTCCTGTAGATGCTTCCCTACATTATCTTCCAAGGTTTTTATGGTCTTGGCTCTTATATTTACATCTTTGATCTATCTTGAGTTGAATTTTGTATAAGGTGTGAGATGGTGTTCCTCTCCCATTCTTTTGGATATGGATATCCAGTTTTCCAAGCACCATATGTTGAAGAGGCCATTTTCTCCCAGTTGAGTGGGCTTGGTGGCTTTGCTGAATATCAAATGGTTTATATGTGGGGATCTATATCAGAACTCTCAATTCATTTCCATTGGTCGGTGTATCTATCCTTGTGCTAATACCATGGAGTTCTGACCACTGTAGCTTTGTAGTATGTTTTAAAGTCTGGGAGTGTGATACCTCCAATTTCATTTTTCTTTTTCAATATGTCTTTGACTATTTGGGGCCTCTTACCCTTCCAAATAAATTTTGTAGCTAGTTTTTTCAATTCATTAAAAAATGTTGTGTTGATTTTATTGGGAATGCATTAAATCTGTAGATTAGTTTGGGTAGGATAGACATCTTAATGATGATTAGTCTTCCTATCCATGAATGGGGAATTTTCTTCCATTTATTTAAGTTTTCTTTGATTTCCTTTAACAGCATTGTGTAGTTTTCTGTATATAAGTCCTTTACATCTGTAGTTAAATTTATTCCTATGTATTTGATTCTTTTAGTTACTACAGTAAATGGTATTGTTTTCTTGATTTCCTCCTTAGATTGCTTGTTATTGGTATACAGAAATGTTACTGATTTTTGAGCATTGATCTTATAGTCTGCGACTTTACAGAGCTCATTTATAAGTTCTAGAAGCTTTGTTGTTGATTTCTCAGGGCTTTCTATGTACAGGATCATATCATCTGCAAATAGTGAAACTTTTATTTCTTCCATTCCAATTTGGAGGCCTTTTATATCTTTTTCTTGCCTCAGTGCTTGAGCAAGTACTTCTAAGACAATGTTAAATAGGAGCAGTGATAGTGGGTATTCTTGTCTTGTTCCTGATCTTAGAGGGAAAGCTTTTAGGATTTCACCACTGAAGATGATGTTAGCTATGGATTTTTCATATATACCCTTTATCATGTTGAGAAAGTTTCCTTCTTTTCCTATCTTTTGCAGTGTTTTTATCAGGAAATGGTGCTGGATTTTGTCAAATGCTTTTTCTGCATCTATAGAGATGATCATGTTTTTTTTTTTCTTTCGATCTGTTTATGTGGTATATTACATTGATTGATTTTCTTATGTTGAGCCAACCTTGCATACCTGGAATGAAACCCACTTGGTCATGGTGTATAATTCATTTGATGTGTTGTTGAATGTGATTAGCAAGTATTTTGTTGAGGATTTTAGCATCTAGTTTCATTAGAAAGAATGGTCTGTAACTTTCCTTTCTTGTGGCATCTTTGTTTGGCTTTGGTGTTAGGGTAAAGTTGGCATCATAGAATAAGTTAGGCAATGTCCTTCTACTTCTATTTTTTGGAAGAGTTTAAGCAGGATTGGTGTTAATTCTTTCTAAAATGTTTGGTAGAATTCAGCTGTGAAACCATTTGGTCCTGGGCTCTTCTTACTTGGGAGTTTTTTGATGATTGCGTCAATCCCTTTACTTGTAATCAGTCTGTTGAGTTCATAAATTTCTTCTTTCATCAATGTAGGCTGCTTGTGAGTTTCTAGGAATTTGTCCATTTCCTGTAAATTTTCCTTCTTGTTGGCATATAATTTTTCACATTATCCTCTTATGATACTCTTATTTCTGTGGGGTCAGTGCTGATATCTCCTTCCTCATTTCTTATTTTGTGTATTTGCATCTTCTCTCTTTTTCTTTGTAAGTCTGGATAAGGGTTTGTTAATTTTTAGTGATCTTCTCGAACAACCAGCTTTTTTTATTTTTTTATTTTTTCTAGTGCTTTCTTATTTTCTATTTTGTTTAGTTCTGATCTAATCTTTGTTATTTCCATCTTTCTACTTCTTTGAGGTTTATTTGTTGTTCTTTTTCCAATTCCTCCAGGTGTGCAGTTAGGACTTCGATTTTAGCTCTTTCTTCTTTTTTGATATATGCATTTATGGCTATGAATTTCCCTCTCAGTACAGCTTTTGCTGCATCCCTTAGGTTTTGATATGTTGTGTTGTCATTTTCATTCTTTTCAAGGTAGTCACTGATTTCTTTTGAGATTTCCTTCTTGACCCACTGTTTGTTTAAGAGTGTGTTGTTTAAGATTCATATCTTTGTGTCTAATCTAGTTCTCTGGCCCTTACTGATTTCCAATTTCATTCCATTGTGGTCAGAGAAATAACTTTGTATAATCTCAATCTTTCTGAATTCATTGAGATTTTTTCTGTGGCCTAGCATGTGGTCTATCTTAGAGTGTGATCCATGTGCGCTGGAGAAGAATGTATATCCTGCTGTATTTGGGTATAGTAATCTGTAAATTTCTATTAGATCCAGGTCCTCTAATGTATTAATCAAAGTCTTTGTTTCTTTATTGATTCTTTGTTGAGATGTCTAATGTTGTTAATGGTGTATTAAAGTCCCTCACTCTAATTGTAGAGGCATCTATTTCTCCACTTAGTTTTTCCAGTATTTGCCTCATGTATTTTGAGGTCCCCCCCCCCGTTAGGTGCATAAATGTTTATGATTGTTATTTTTTCTTGAAAGATTACCCCTTTCACTAATATATAGTGTCTGTCTTTGTCTCTTACAAGAGTTTTGCATTTAAAGTCTATTTTGTCTGATATTAGCATAACTACTCCAACCCTTTTTTGGTTATTGTTTGCTTGTAAGATTGTTTTCCAACCATTCACTTTTAGCCTCCTTGAATCCCTGTGTCTAAGGTGGATTTCTTGTAGACAACATGTAGATGGGTCATATTTCCTTATCCATTCTGCCAATCTGTGTCTCTTGACTGGTGAGTTTAATCCTTAACATTCTGTGTTATTACTCTTGAAATACTTACATCAGCCATATTTTCTTTGGGTTTAGGTATGTCATATATTGTTTTTATTTCTATTTTTGTCTTTTTACTTCTTTTTACTCTCTCCTCCAACTCTCTCTCTCCTGTTTTTTCCTTTCAACTTGCAGAACTCCCTTTATTATTTCGTGACAAGCAGGTTTTTTATTGGCATACTCTTTTAATTTTTATCTGTGAATATTTTGAACTCTCCATCATTTTTGAATGCCAGCTTTGCTGGATAGAGAATTCTTGGCTGGATGTTTTTCTCTTTTAATACCTTGACTATGTCATAATACTGCCTTCTTGTCTCCATGGTTTCAGATGAAAAATCAGCATTTAATCTTATTGAGCTTCCCTTGTATGTCATGGTTCACTTTTCTTTTGCTGCTTTCAGTATTTTCTGTTTGTGTTGAGCATTGGACAGTTTGACGAGTATATGTCTTGGAGTAGGCTTGTAGAGATTTATACTGTTTGGGGTATGCTGTGCTTCCTGGACTTGTACATCCATCTCCCTCAATAGGGTTGGATAGTTTTCAGCCATTATTTCCTCCAACACTTAATCTGTCCCCTTTTCCTTCTCTTCTCTCTCTGGGATGCATATAATGAATATGTTTGTGCATTTTGTGTTTTCATTAATATCTCTAAGTCCCTGCTGGATTTTTTCTATCTTGTTATCTATCTGTTCTACTATCTGTTTTATTTCAGATATATTGTCTCCCACATCACAAATTCTTTCCTCTGCCTGTTTAAATCTACTGTTATGTGCTTCCAGTGTCTTTTTTTATTTCTTGGATTGTGCCATTCCTCCCCATCATACCCATTATCTTTTTATGCATGTTTACAATTTCTTCAGTATGTTCTCCCAGTGTCTTCTTAATACCCTTAATCTCTTCCTTAACTTCATTAAGTTGGTCCATGATATTTATTTTGGACAGGTTTGATTAGTTGTTCAATGTTCTGCATCTCTTCCTGGTTTTTAGCTTGTTCTTTGGACTGGGCCATGTCTTCCTGTTTCTTAGTATGGTTTGTAATTTTTTTTGTTGTCCTCTGGTCATCTTTTTATCTTGATGGGTTTATTCAGTTGATTAGCTCCTCTCTTTACTCTAGGATTTTATTTAATTGCTGTTTTTGTATGTGTGTGTGTGAAACTTTCTCTTTGACACTTTGTTCTTATTCTATTTCATTGCTGTTGTCTATGTTCCCTTGAAGGAAAAAATTAGGGTCAGAGAAAGTGAAAGAGGTAAAAAAAGTAAAAGGATAATAGTAATAATAATAGTAATTGTTAGAAGAGGAACCATTTAAGACCTTAGAAAATGAATATTTACTCATGTATGCAGTGTAGAGTAATAGGAATAAAAAATTGGGGTTCCAACAATGAAATGGGAAAACAAATAGAGAAAAAAATATAGACTGAATTAAAAGGCCAGTATGATGAGTAGAGAGGGAAAGAGAAAAGAAAAGACAAAATAAAAAGGTTATTAAAAGAAAGAAAACAGGATCGACGAGGTAGAAAATAAAAACCAGAGAAACTGAGGACTAAACAAAGAGAGGTGGAATGTAAGAAACAACAGAAGAAAACAGAAGATAAATGACAAGGGAAGGAAAAGCGATAACCTTGGTATACAAAATCGGTATACACAGAAAAGGGGAAATCAAGGAAGAGGAAACACAGTAACTAAGAATCAAGCCAGCAGCACCTTGAGGAATTTATCTCTTTGCCCAGCTCCCTTCAGATCAATGCCCTGAAGCCTCCTACTCTGTGTGTTCCCAAAACAGCTCACTCAGGCAGGATCTTGCCTCCACTAAGCTGTTTTTTGTGAGAGAGGTCTACCTATGTTCTTTGAAAGAAAAAAATTAGGACCAGAGAAAAGGAAAGAGATAGGAAGACAAAAAGAATAATAGTAATGGTAATAGCAAAAGGTAGGGGGACAAACATACAAGACCTAGGATATTGAAAAATTAATATGAATAAGAGGCACAGAGGAATAAGATTAGGAGGGTGGAATATAAACAATGAAACAAGAAACAGAATAGAGAAAAAATGTATAGAATGAATTAAAATGCTGGAATGGTGAGAAGAGGGGAAAAGAAAACAGAAAAAAGAGAAAGAAAAAAGTAAAAAAGAGAAAGTATATCGAGAAAAAGGGAGAGAGGGAGAAATACAAACCAGAAAAATTGGTGACCAAATAAGAGGTGGAATGAAAGAACAATGGAAAACAATAGATACAATGATGAAGGAATGAAAAGAAATATCATAGGTAGAATAGATCAGTAACCAAAAGAATAAAAGAAAAGAAAAAAAAAAGAAGCAGAAAAAGAAAAGGAGGGGATACAATACAAGCAAGAAACAAGACAGTAGCAACTCGTTTTTTAAAAAAAGGAGACAGAAGAAAAATAATAATAAACATGGAAATACAGCCTTCTCTCTTAGACCCCTAAAGATCTTCTTAGGCTGCTGGTTTTCCTCAATCACTCACCCTGCATCCTGCTCTCTGCAGGTTTTGAACTGGGTTTTAGTAAAGTAAGGGAAATAAAAGAAAATGAACCTTTTTAAAAAATAAGAGATCCAAGAAAAGCTAATACAAAGAAAATGTCTATATGTTCCCTGTCATAATGTTTCAGCTGGATGCCTGATAACCTGTGGATCTCTTTTTAAGGAATAGCCAGGAATCAAGCCAGGGATCTCGTATATCCTAGGCAGGAATTCTTCCACTGAGCTATTCTGGGTCTTTGGGTTGATTAGCCTTTCAGAAGGTTATCCACCCCTTTTCCCTTGGGCAGGTTAGATCCCCTGCAGTCTGCTGGAGTGGTGCTGATTGCTGCCTGTCTCTGCCTCCTCACTGATGTAATTCTTCTCTTTACCTAGGTGGCTGGGCGTGACCACCAGCCTGAGATGATCCCCCTCCCCTCTCCCTGTCGAGTCGGGGTCCCTTCCGATACTCAAGGGAGGCTCAGCTGGCTAAAATTGCCACAAACAAAACACTCTCCACTCTCCCAGACCCCTCTTCCTCGCAGGGAATCTGCCGTCACACTCCCATTTGGAGAAGGGGGCTAGGGTCTCCACCTGAGGGCTGGGTATGTGTGCCCCTTTGAGCCACTGAGGCAAGGAACCCCCGATTATTCCTGGCTTCCCTATCTGTCCAGTACCCTCCTCGATGACTCAGAGCACCTTCCCGTGGAGGTAGACGTCTGCTCTACTCTCATTTAGATACAATTCGCCAGGAGTTTTACCCTCGCTTAATATCTCGGGGGTGGGGGAGGGGAGCCCTTCCCCGGCAGCCGGGAGGTTTAATAACTCACGATTACTTGTTTTGGCTTCTTCGTGTCTCTGACCCTCACTCTTCTGGGAGTTGGTAAGCAGTGTCCTGGTTTGCTGTGCCCCAAAGTAGGTCTCCACGGCAGCCTCTGGCTTTTTCTTTGTTGTTTTAGTGAGAGCTAAGCCTTATATGTCTAACCTGTCGGCCATGTTCCCACAATCCTCCAGGTAGATTTTTTATTTGAGCTTTCTTCTTTTCTAATACGAACAGTTAAGGCTATAAGTTTCCATCTCAGCACTTTCTTTGCTGCATCCCAGAATGTTTTGTTCTCATTTTTATTTATCTCAAGTTATTTACTGATTTCCCTTTTAATTTCTTTGTTGACCCACTGACTGTTTAAGGATGTGTTAGTTAACTTCCATATATTTGTGGATTTTCCAGTTCTCTGTCTGTTACTGATTTTTCCAGCTTCATTCCATTTTGATTAGGGAAGATGCCTTGTATAATTGCAATATTTTTAAATTTATTGAGACATGTTTTGTGACACAGTATGTGGTCTATCTTGAAGAACATTCCATTTGCACTTGAGAAGACTATCCTGCTGTTTTGGGGTACAATGTTCTGTATGTGACTGTTAGGTGTTGTTCTGTTTCCTTTTTGATCTTCTGTCTAGATGTTTTATCTATTATGAGAGTAGTGTATTGAAGTCAATAATTATTGCAGAGGTGTCTATTTCTCCTTTCAGTTTTTTCAGTGTTTGCCTCATGGTTAGGTGTATAAATATTTATGATCGTTATTTCTTCTTAGTTGATTGACCCCTTTGTTAATATATAATGTCCTTCTATGTCACTTGTAACAGCTTTTGCCTTAAATTCTATTTTTTCCTGATATTTTTGTCTTAATAATTGTACTACTCCATCTCTTTTTATGGTTACTATTTGCATGGAATATGATTTTCCATCCTTTTACTTTCAACCTATTTATGTTTAGTGAGTCTCTTGTAAACATTGGATTTTGCTTTTTTATCTATTATGGCAATTTTTGTCTTTTGTTTGGGGAGTTTAATATATTAATACTCAGTGTTATTACTGTAAAGGCAATACTTCAGCCATTTTGTACTTTGATTTTATATGTCATATCTTTTTTTCTCTCTTTTCCTTTATTGTCTTATTTTCTGAATAGTTTATATTTTGTGATATATATATATAATCCCTTTCTCATTTATGTATATTTTAAAAAATACTTTCTTTGTAGTTACCCTGGCAAATTATGTAGGTGACATATTCTAGAGAATACAAAACTAAACAAGAATTTACTTTGCACAATAGCCCAAGATAAGAATAATAATTCTCTAAGTGTGCTGACAATCTTTTGCGTATGACTTAAAGAACTTTTTGCACAGATGCCCATGCTTGTTCCCCACATAAATTCATCTCCATTTCATGGCAAGTGAAATTAAGACCGTAATGAGCAAAAAATGTACTCTATCCAGTACTCTCTAGTTCTGCTTTTTTTTTTTTTTTTTTTTAAATCTTCTAACTTGTGGCTCTAACTCTCAATCACTAATTTCTTTGATGTTAGATGGATATGCAGGTGAGAACAAATATTTCTGAAACCTTAAGTGGGCTTGACTTGACCCTCAATTGCCCTCTAGTCCAGATGGCATGCTTCTTTTATTGGGTATTTCAAGGTGGTAAGTCTACTTAAAACAACTTATTGATCATGTTTTTATATACATATATTTACAAAATGTTAATGATAAATGAAATGGAATGAAAGGATCACTATTAACCATTCAATTTATTATTTTCTTTTATTGAGTGTGTATGTGCAAAAGATGAGGTTTTGAAATTCATTCCTTCATTAGTTAGAATGCCAAGTATAGGCCAGTGTATATATCTCTGGAAAATAGAGAAAATAACACAAATATTGACACCTTCTCAAAGCTTATTACAGAGATGATACAGTGATAAATTTTACCCTTACAGTACAGAGAGATGCCAAAAGGGTTAATCTATTGATTAGCAAGCAAACTTGCCAAAAGATCTAGAGATAATAAGAAAATTAGCTATTGGATATATCAGTAACAATAGCAATAGCATCAATAGCAAAAACAATTTTCTATTAGTGTTTTTCATTGTCTTTCTTTTTTATCTTATTTATATATTATTAAGTTACTGTAACTTATAAAAAACATGTTCAAGTCTTATTCTGCATTCATATGGGGATGAACCCATTGGAAAATAGGACTTAGACCATATATTATCAGTTAAGGTGTGGACTGTTTTGTGAACGGGATATTAAAATATCCTATTTAGGTATGGCCAAACTGAATCAGGGTGGTCCTTATTCTGTATGACTGTAGGCCTTATAAAGGGGAAATTCAGATTCAGGGAGAGAAGCTGAAAGTCAGAGAAAGTCACAGGAGACCATGGACATTGCCCTGTGACAGAGGCAGAGATGCAAGCCAAGGAACCCCAAGGATTGTGGCAGGCTATCAACAGAAGGCTAGAGGCTTCAAGAGAAAGCATGGCCTTGCCAAAACCCTGAAACTGTGAGGCAATAAATCCTTGCTGTTTAAAACAACCCTCTATGTGGTGTTTGTCATGGCAGTCCTGGAAAAAACTAAGATAGACAACTACAACAGTAGATGGAGGCAGAAATCTCAAAATAATGCAAAATTGTTGTGTGACACTTGGAGAAGTTTGCTTATGCTTTTTCACCCCAGGGGCTAAAAATAATTACTTTGGAAGATGAAAGATGGCAGACACTAATTTCTGAGATTTTATTTAATCTTAATACAATATTATTTTCATGTGTGTGTAAGCAGAACTTGTCATGAATTGAGAGTACTTAGAAGATAAGAGAATTAGGTAAGAATTTGCATTCTTATGCAGGTCTGAGTAATTAGAATCAAATGTAAAAGGGACTTTCTGAAGATAACATACAGTGACCATTATTAACAGGAATAACCTGTACACCAGAGAGTTTTAGGTGACGTCATCTTACTTATCAGGACTTAGCACCTGTATTTAGTTTCATGTAGACGGCAGTGCCATAGTAACTGCACATTTATGATTGCTAATCTCTCACTCATGCAGCAAAGTAAATATTATGTTCATTTAAGATGTAAGTAAATCAAGCCCTAGAAAAGTTAGGTCATTTGCCCAATATCACACTGTTCTAGTGAAACCAAGATGGCACCAGGTTTTCCTGATGTCAAAGCCAATGTCCACTACATTTATTCAATGGACTAGTACTACTATCATACTGGATAAGTTTGTTACCCAGCTGGACACCATCACAGAGAAAGAACTCCCACTTATCTAGTTAGGCTTTCTCTTTTGATAGGAATAAAACTAGTGACTACAGAGGGAAAGAAGGACACATTTGGTTACTGGTAGTGTTACAATTATAATCCAGCTTTCTGGATCCCTAGTCCAGGACTCATTCCTTCCTTGCTCACCTATCTCTCTCCCATAACATGTGTAAATCCTAACTGATTTCTCATTAATCTAATATAGGACTACTATAATTCTTTTTTTTTCTTCTTCTGGTAGTTAACTTAATTTTCCTCATTCTGAAAATCCCAACGCTGAGGAGAGGAGACAGAAAGACTCCAATGCTGGTGAATGAAAGGAGCCCAAAGATCAGAGTTCTGTCTCCAGCTCTCAACCTCTGAAACAAACTTGGAAACCCCCTGAAGATCACATCTTCTGCAGGAATTGGGAGGACTTATATTGCCTAGGACTATTGGGAGATCAAGTGAGGTAATGAATGAAAAAGTGCTTTCCAAACTGTGAAGCGCTGTATGAACTGTAATGTCTCACATGCTCAGGACATGATGAAAATGAAATGGAAAGCACAGAAGATATGTTCTGTGGCCCCCATCCCATCCTCTTGGCCAACATGATTTCAGCAAGGCTCTGGTGAGCCTTTCAAGTGTGCCCTCTGCACTAACTTTTGCTTTCCTGCCACCAGGGTGCTCTAAAGTCTGTAGGGCTTCTTAGCCCAAAGCAGGTGCATCCTCAGAGTGTGGGTGTAGTTACTGCCCTCATAAGCATCCCTGGGTATGATGGACGGAAGTGGAAGAACAAATGCCCCAGCTTCCCATATTCCAGAGGGACAATTCCAAGGTGCATTCTACAAGATTCTTTGGAGTGCCCCTGTGGGCTTGAGCCCAGCTTCTCACCAGAGTGGCCAGCTCAACAACACACCTTTATGCACTTTTCTACTTCCACCATCTCACTGCCCCTGCTCCCTCACTGTTCCTCCTAGAAGACCCTCCTAGATCAACAATCTGCACCCAAATCTTTGCTTCAGGCTCTGCTTTAGGGGAACCCAAACTAAGATAGGTGAGCCCTATCTGTTTCTGATCCTCTTTGATTCCTTTCACTTCAACAGAAGTTTATTGAACTTCTAACTTCTACCATGTGCCAGAAACTGTGCTGAGGACTGGGGGCATAGGACAGGTTCCTGCCCTTGAGAAGCTTGCAGACTAGTGAGGGGGGCAGATGTGGAAATGAATCATTGCAATGCAATGCACTGAGGGCCACAGGGAAGCCATGCATCCTGCATCCTGGCTTCTTCTCTCGGTCTCAGCTCAGCATCCATGTTTGGCTGCAGCATCCTTAATTGAATTGCTGGTCATGCCTCCTCAGCACAGCCACCCTCCCCCAGCCTTGGCACAGACTCCCAGCCAAGATGTCTCCCCTAATGATATTTCTGTGCTTGTGCACTGACGCAATGACAGCTGTGAAGAATGCTTCATCCCAGAAAGGTCAGGGAACAGCTTAATCCACAGCCTAGCAGTCACTTTGTACAAAGCCCGTTGCTGAAACACAGATTCTAACCTTTCGGGTTTCACTAAGGTAGGTTTCAGTTCCTGCACCCTGCCCCAGGCTGGCGAGGATGAGGGACACTGGAGGGGGAATTGTAATAGGTAGACCCCTTCCTCCAGACCCCCATCCTGCCCAGCCAGCTTCTGAAAATGCTGCATCAGGCACGCTGGGTCTGGGTTTATTGGACAATGAATGCTTGATTAAAAGCTGCAACTCTGCAGCTCCTACTAAAGCCAGAGCACAGAAGCGGAGCACAGATACGCCAGCCGAGTCGTCTTCCTTTATGCAATGGGCCCAAATGAAAGGATCAGCTGCTGGGGCTCCAGCCTCTCTAGGACAACAAATCCCCTTTCTTCTAGCTCTTCCCCAAGTGACTTTTAAGTGTTTCCTCTGAGCAAGACACTTTATTGAGCACTGAAGTTCTGAAAGTCATGATGCTATGCTTTCTGCCTTGGGGCTCCCATAGTCTTGTGGGGAAGCACAATGTCCATGGTTTTGATGTACCATGACCTTCCTCTGTGAACACTTCCTTAGGAAGCGACAGGATCAGAGGAGGTGTGGAAGCAGGTGCACCTGTGTTTGAAGCCCAGCTTCAACACTTCGTAGTTTCTAAGTGTGGGCACATGGCTTAACCTCTCTGAGCTCCTGATTCTTCGTGTGAAAATAGAATAAAAACACGTCTATACTATATGGTTGTGGGTACAATTTGTAGGAATGGCTGGTCCACCAGGGGGACCCAACAAGAAGGCCACGTTGCTATCTCCGTTTCCTAACCCTGCCCTCCTTGCTGCAGCGTCAAGAGCCTCTCTCCCAGTCTTCCTGCATGTCATTGTTCATGGTTCTGTCACTTCACTGCAGACTGTGATCTCTACCAGAAGTGGATGGAGAAACTGAGTCTCAGCTCCCCAACTGTAAAATGGAAGAAACAACTACCAGAACCACCAGCCTCATTGAATTGTTATGAGTGCTAAATGAGACCTTGGCTGCCACAGTACTTTGTAAACTAAGAAGTCTTCACCACGTGAAGGGCCCCTAAAAAGAATGACAAATGTGCCAAGGGAATTTTCTTAGCTTATAGGTGCAGCTGATCCCCTCCTGTCTGATTTGGGTATTTACAGAGCTTATCTTATATATTTGGTTTTAAAACATTTATTGTTTTTCATATTCTAAAAGCAATGCATCCCCATAGTATGGCATTTTTAAATATAAGAAAAAAATTGAGGAAGAAATAAACAGACCCTTTATCCCACTGTACACATCACATCCTGTTAACAGGTTTGTATATTTCCTTCCATAATCCCTGCATGTTCTGTCTGATCTGACTTGGTGGTCCGGCTTAGTAGCCCTCCCTTTGTCCCTCTAGATAACCCTGAAATATGTTCAGAGAGGCTAGGTAAGAGTGAAGCTGGAGAAGGGACAGGGGGTGAATGGATAAATCCTGATTATTAGTGAAGATTAATTGGAACTTATGCTTGAATCAGTGTTCTGGAGGAAGGTGCAAAAAAGAGAAAGATATATTCCCCCTTCCTCACAATGTTTTTAAACAAATAGGAACAGGCTTCCAAGACTTGCAACTTAGGTGGCTAAATACCATGTGACCAGGAATTAGCACAGGGGCCCAGTATGGAGGACTGGGATAAAAGAGAGTCTGGAAATACTGGAGATTGGAAGATGTGTGTGCATTTGTGTGTATGTGTGGTTGTGTGTGTGTGTGTGTGTGTGTGTATTTAATTGCTTTCTGGGATTTTAAGAAAACACAGTAAGGAAATTTCAGTGGGCTTCAGGAATAAGGGAGAAACTGTTCATCTGCAGATACTTTCAGGATAAAAAAAAATGACCAGGTAAGAAAAGCCCCTGAGATTGCCTAAGAGTAGAAATTAAGGCAGAGGGCATCTGTAGCATAGACTGGCTCCTGGGACTTTGAGAATCCTGGATTTAGGTATTTGCTGCCTTCTCCTTATTTCAGCGGCCTTAACATGGGGTCTAAGAAACTCCATAGCCCTGTGCGTAGAATCCAGTGGGCTTATGAGCATGTAAAGAATAAGAAAGGGCATCTCTATTTCATTAACTTCTAATGAAATAAGGTAACCTTCAAGTATTAATGTGGAGCACAAACCACAGTAGATAGCACAAGCTGTGGCTTGGTCACCAATAGAAATCAGATATTTTCATCACATTCCAGTTTTTTTGGAAATTATAAATTAACACTACTATTATGTTTTAGGAGTTATTAAACCTACCAGTAGATAGTATTATTTAATTTATTAGTAAAGAAGCACAAATATTATCATGTTGCAATGTTTTTATTTTAGTTTTTTTTATAATTGGATTGTATTTATTAAATTGGTTTCATTTGTAATGCTGTATTTTATTTAGTGCAGTAAAAACACTATACCTGGAAAGAATAAAAAAATTTAGCATTAGCTCTAAAGGGATCCATAGCATAAAAAGGTGAAGAACTCCTACTTCCATGGCTGTGGGAGATCCAGAGAAATGCTCATGTGGCCTTCCAGAGGCAGGGCAGAGAAGTCCAGATGCTTTGGGCTGCAAGAAACAGAAAACTGGACTCTAACTGGTTTAAGCAACCAGGGTATATATAAGCTCAAATAACTTTATGTCCAGAGGTTAGGGAGCTTCGGGGTGGATCAGCTCAGTAGATCAAGTACATGAGTGACTCAGGTTCTATCAGTCTCTCCACTCTGCCATCTACAGTGTTGGCCTGATCTCAGGGTGGTTCTCTCATGATCTTGGTGTGGCTACAGGAGCAATCGGTGCTACTCACCTTGTCTGCTTACATCTAGTGGGAGCAGAGAAACTTCCCCGTTTTCTCTCTTACGAGGGAGGGAAAACGTTCCCTAAGTTCTCCAGCGACTTCTCCCAGAGAGTCATTGGCTGGAATTTGGTGGTAAGTTCATTCATCAACCAATAATTGACAAGAAGGTGGGATTACCAGAGACAGCTTGGACTAAGAAGGACCTTGCCTTGCTCCCCTACCCGGTTAGAGTCCATTCCCCAGTCTGCATGATGTGGCTACCCAATGAAGAGAGAGGAATGGAATCTGTGTGGTCCATAATGGTACCCATGGGTCTTTCACTCATCAAAGTCATAGTCTACAAATGAATGTGGTCGAGATGCTGTGTTCCGTTGTTTCAACATCTGTCACAGCATTCTGCAACGAATCTTTGCATGCAGAAGTGCAAAGAAGGGCAATGAAGTGAATGACCAGGATCCTAGATGAGAACTCAAGGGAAGTGTTATAGTTGGGCAGTTTGATGTAATTATGAATTCCAAAAATATAATTGGATCATACTTGTAAACTGATCTGTTAATCTGGGCATGATTAAGTTATGATTAGGGCATTGACTGGGCCACGTCAGTAGGGCATTGAGACCCACCCCTTGGTGGGTGGGGAATAGAATATAAAAGGCATGGCAAGAATAGAGTTGAAGCGGTTTTTGAGAAGCAGTTTTGATGTTGGAAAGAAGGCCCCAGGAGAAGAGAAGCGAGCCATTTGCCTGATCGTCTGCAGCTGACCTTGTGGAGGAAACAGGAGCTAAGCCCAGAGAGAAACACAGCCCCGGGAAGAGAGGAACCCAAGAAGCCTGAACCCTGGTAAACTTCCGCGGCTGTCTTGCTCTAACATGTGGCAATGGACTGTGGTGAGAGAAGAAACTTAACGCTTTATGGCCTGGTATCTGTGGACTTCTACCCCAAATAAATACCCTTTATAAAGACCAACCCATTTTTAGTATTTCACATTAGCACCCCTTTGGCTGACTAATAAATAATTTGTTGCCAAGGCGTGGAGAAGTGCTTTTGTAATTACCAAAATGTTGGACGGGTTTTATAAATGGGTAAGGGGTATTTTTTGGAGGAATTGTGAAATGCTTGATAGAAAAGGCCTAGATCACTTTGAAGAGACTGTTGTCAGTAATATGGACACTAAAGAGACTTTCTATGATGCCTTAGAAGTAAATGATGAAACTATTATTGGAAACTGGAGGAAAGGCAATCCATGTTTTAAAGTTGCAGAGAACTTAGAAAGATTAACTCCTGGTGTTATATGGAAGACAGAATTTGAAAATGGCAAACAGGAACATTTAGCTGAAGAACTTTCCAAAGTAAACTCGGAGAATGTGGCTTGGCTTCTCTTTGCAGCTTATAGCAAAATACTAGATGAGTGAAATACACTAAGGACTGAACTTT
This sequence comes from Cabassous unicinctus, assembly GCA_029593785.1. NCBI lineage: Eukaryota > Metazoa > Chordata > Mammalia > Cingulata > Chlamyphoridae > Cabassous > Cabassous unicinctus. Next base: position 36,947 of record JAQZBX010014730.1, read on the forward strand.
TGGGCACAAAGAAACTGAAACTGATTCTGGAACTTCCAAGTTTCTGGAAATCAAATTCCCAGATGAAAATGCCCTATTTGAAGACTTAGTTTTTACTAAACTTGGAACTCGTAACTCAGAATTGAAGATGCAGTTATCTCGGAAAGACTTGTGGAAAATCTTACTGTCTGATGGCTTGGACCGCTGCTTCCTGCATGCTAAACCAACAAAGTTTTTGAGAGAGCTGTATGAACAAAACCACTGTCAGCTTGGACAAAAGAGAAGATGGAAAGGAGAGATTGAAGTAGAATCAGCTTTAATAAGAAAACTGTGGAAGCAGAGATCTGGACTTAAGACATCTCCTTGGGCCAAGAGAGGAGCCCCACCCATGTATACAGAGAGGGTGAGTTTGCCCCTGCAGTTGAAGAGGGTGGATGTTCCTACCCGATGTTCTGAGAAAGTTTTGATGCCCGGTGGCGCAGAGAGGGTGAGTTTTCCCCAGCAGTTGAAGAGGGTGGATGTCCCTACCCGATGTTCTGGGAGAGTTTTGCCACCCCAGGGTGCAGAGAGGGTGGAGCACATTCCTCAAAGATTAGGGCAGTTAAGATCAATACCCCATAGGTCTGAGAGGGGTGTACCTGTCCCCCATGGATTAGAGAAGGCCGGGTGGTCAACCCATTGCTCTGAGAGGGTTGAACCTGTATGCCAAAGGTTAGGGTAGGCCAGGTGGTCAACTCGTTGGTCTGAGATGGTTGAACCTGTATGCCAAAGGTTAGGGGGAATGTTGTCTTCACCTCACTGTACTAGGGGGCTAAGACTCTAATCCAAAGTTTGGGTAAGTTATGGCAATCACCCCAACACTTTTGGAGGGTGAGGTCTGGAGCTTGGTTGACACCCAGATGCTTAATGAGGGTGGAACCAAGAAAGTGCCCATTGGGCTAGCCTGTGGAAAGGGTGGGTTCCTATGTGGCCCCAAGGAAAAGAAACCATCATCTTAAGAATGAGTCTCAGACTTTGAAATCCAATGGAGGATGCCCTGCAAGTTTACTGAACTGTAGAGGATCCATGACTCATGTTTAACATCCCAATTTCTCCTTATGATATTGAAAATGTTTATTCTTTGTCTTTCCATTTGTGTATTGGAGGCAGTTAAATGGTTCTGTAAGTTTCAGGTGTCTATAGCAGACGGGATTTTGCCTCAAGATGAACTGTATTTCTTTAAACTGATTATGATATGATTTTGTGCTTGAATTGTTATTGATTTAAGGTTTTTTGAATATTGTAATGTATTTTTAGAATTCAGAGGGTGGAGTGTTACAGTTGGGCAGTTTGATGTAATTATGAATTCCAAAAATATAATTGGATCATG
>JAQZBX010014731.1:0-38299 GCA_029593785.1 Cabassous unicinctus
GTTTCTGTATTCTCCCTTGGGGCTCCCCAACACACACACATTACAAATAGTCCCTTTGTAAACAAACCCTTCTAGACTTTTCCTATTTTGAGTGTACCATCTGTTTACTGATGGGACTCTTTGACTGATTCAACATGTTAGTATTACTTCATCCCCTCTCCAAAGAAAAATGAAATCATAGGTTTCAAAAGACACAAAATTAAGATTGTGTACTTAACTCTTACAGGATTTGGTATTAAAGCTCCTTACAGGACACAAAGCTGTGTCTGCCGAGGACAGGGTCTCCCCATGCACAAAGAACCACAGTGCTTTTTATATTTCCCTTCTGAGGACTTTACATGTATTATACTATTTTGAAACTCATAAAATTTCTGCAAGGTAGATAGTAATAGGTTTCCCATTGTATAGATGAGAAAATTGAGTCCCAGGGGAACTTGTTAGAGCAGTATAAGAGGCAGAATTGGTGTTTGAACCTAAACCTTCTGGCTGCAGAGGCTGTGCTTTTTTTACCCACTAAACCAGTGGTTCTCAAAGTGGGTCCTGATGGACAACGTCAATTTTATCCGGGAACTTATTAGAAATGCAAATTCCCTAGGCCCCACCCCGGACCTAGGGAAACAGAAAGCCTGGACCCAGGGCTAGTTACCTGTGTTTCAGGAACCCCTCCAGGTGATTCTGAAGCATGCTAAAGTTTGACAACCACCTGCATTAAAGAAATCAACTTCCCGTGGCTAATGGTGTTATGTATTGTCTACTGGGTTTATTTTGAGGTCACTCTGTGAGCCTGGAATTATATTCGGCGTGGCATATATCGATAAAGCACAATACAAAAAACCCTTTTGTGCAGCCCTTTACAGGTTACAAAATGCTTTCACAACTATGCCATCTTTTGAGGTGGTATATGGCTAGGAGAATGGGCTCTGAAGTCCGTCTCCTAGTACTAACGGTGCTAACTAGGGAACTAACTCTCTTCGCTTGGGCAAGTAGCTATTTAATCTCTCTAAGCTTCAGTTTCCTTATATGTACAATGAGGATAGTAACTGGGCATGCCTCCTAGGATTACTGTGAGGAGTAAATAAGAAAGCCACATCAAGCACATACAATTACTGCCAGCTCTTATCATTATTCTCATTAAAAACCTTAAGAGGTAGGTGAGGAAACACCAGCTCAGAATGGTTAAGGGGGCTGTTTAAACTGGAGCTGGGATTCAAAACCAGATCTCGTGACTTAAAATCCCCATTCTCCATACTCTTTCCTAAGCTACCTTGAAAAATCCAATTTTAATAATAACCAAGTTAACCGATGGATACAGAATCTGAAGGAACACTGGAGGCCTAAATTACATTCTTCAGCTCCCACGAGTATCTTCCCAGGAAGCTGGTTAGCCCCTGAGGGGCTGCCATTTTTTTCCCATCCTGCCCTACTTTCTATGACGATTTCTCATGCTGAGGGCACCACTTCTCTTTTTGGAGAAAGTGGAGAGCTATGGGCAAATGGTCACAGAGGAAATGGTTTGCCTAGTTGCCCAGTGCGGGAGCTTTACCAATGTTTAGTCCTAAGAAGCTTCCAGACCCATGGAGAGGCAGGTGGCTGAACAGGAATGTAAAAGTTAAGAACTTCCATATTTGAAAGGTAAACCTTTCTAAACCTATCACATGCACTTTTCCTCATGGAGGATTAACGGCCTGACAAGGTTGAACTTTGAAAGAAAAGCTATTTGTGACTTATGGGGAGCTGGGGAAAAAAAGGTCTTGACTTTTTAAAATCGAAAACAAAAAACCCCCACACCAAACAAGCAAACCAAAGCACGTTAATTTTTCTCAGGTCTATAACTCACAAAAGGGCACCTCCGCTTCGGCTGAAACTTTTCAAAATGACTCTCTGCTGAGGCAAAGCAAGATGGGAGCAAGTGGCATCCCCGAAGGCTTGCTTTAGTAATATTTATAAGAGTTGAAAATAAAGGTTTACAGGGGAATTGTTTTGGAAAACTAAAAGGATGGAGCCGTTTCTAGCAATTCATTCAATTCTCCCATATCCCAAGTCAATTCTGGTAACATTTCACCAACTCCAACCACTCTCACTCCTAATGATTTGGGTAAGGGTTTGAAATTATGTTTATTATTGTAGGTGTTTTAAAGCAAGTTAATAAAAATAAATGAAGTTTTAGGAAGTGGGGATAAGGACAGGGGATCTAAAATTGAAGTTTGTGTCCCAGCATGTATTAGTTGTGAGCCTTTGGGCAAGTTACTTCTTGAAGTCTCAGGGACCTCATTTGAAAATAGGGATACTTTTAATGCACTGTTGTAAGGCTTTGGGACAAACCATATCAAGCACCTGAGAAAAGTTACCTATCTCCATTATTAGTTCTGATAACTAGCATTTAAACTTTGTTTAGAATCACCCATGCCATGCATAAAGCATTTACTTATATGTTAAAGCAAGTTCCTTGGGATCTATAGTGAGCAACAATTTTTAATCCCGATTTTCCTTATTAACTGTATTTGAAATAAATTAAACTGAGCTTCTTTGTTAAATGCATGTAACTCAGATTTTCAAAAAAATGCATACCTCCCCCGTTTGACTCTAGTCTAAAAGAATGAGGGTTTTCTTTAAGTATTTTTATAAGCTTGGGCCTTCCTAAAGTGCTGGGGGGAGGGATTGAAATAAATTTTATTTATTACTATCATTATCAGCATTTCTGATATTATTATTTCGCCAGGTGAAGTTATTGCTTCTGGCCCCAAGGGCTTTATCACAAAAAGGGAAAATAAAAGAATCAAAGGAAAAGAGGCAGATGAGCACAGCTAATCGCATGCAGGAGTGCAAGAGAATGTTTGTAGGGGAAATGAAAAGAAAAGCTTTGTGGTCTGGGTAGTTGTCTTGGACGGACTATGTTTGGCTAAGACTTTGTAGGCTAGGTAGAAATGAAGTAGGGTTCCAGAGGAGATGCGTGACAACAAACGGGGTATTGTACCTGTTTTACCGAAATGGCTCATAAATGAGTGAAAGCAAAGTCAGTGAGTCTCAGGAGACAGCAGTTTATTACAGCGTTAAGTCTAAAAGTTATTGTCAGAGTCAGTTCTACTCTATTATTTACAGAGTAAATGATATCCCAAAACCTTATTCAAAGTGAGAAGGGAATTTAGTAAGCAGAAGGGAAATGGTGGTGGGAAAGTGGGGTGAATTTTAAGTGAGATATTAAAGTTAATGGGACACCAGACAGTAAAATGTTATAACTAGGATGTTTCTTTTCATCCAAAGTGCTTGAAGCACTTTCATGAATTTGCTAGCACCTCATAATATGGGCATATTTCCTAAATTTTGGATTTTAAAAAACACAGTTTTATTATTTTCAAGTGCTTGAAATGCATGGACTAACAAAAGGGGCTACCGGGGTGGGAGCTACAGGGTTTTTCAAACTGCAGGCTGCAACTCATTCATTAGTGGCTTATAAAATCAATTTTTATAGATTGTGACTAGAATATTTTTTTATTGTTTATGTAGGACTATTTCTGTTTTCTATTTGAACATCAATAACATTATATTTGATATTAAATATGTGTTTATTGCATGCTGTAAAGTTAACATTATTTTTTCATTGAATTTTCGTGAAATTTTTAATGGTTATATACATACTCACCTACACATGTATGTATGCATGTGTATACTGGAGTTCCAGATCAAATATATTTCTTACTGTGGGTCATGGTCAAAAGCAAGTTTGATTTCCTTTATTTAACACAAATATTTTAAAATTAATTTATTAGTGGTTTGTAGAAACAGAAGTTCCAATTGCTGAAACAGTTTGGATGATTAAGTTAAAACACTAAGGTTCCAAACTTGTTTGTATTATTACTGTATATACATGGTCCAGCCCAATGCTGGCTGCTAGGCCTAAGAATGACTTGGGGAAATTGTTTTAAATCTATATTCTAGGATTCCACCTCTGGAGAGTCTGATTCAATAGGTATGGGGTGATTTCCAGGAATCTGTATTTTCATCAAGTGACTGGTGATTCAGGAGATTCAGGTGTACCACCAGGGTTGGACACCACAAGTGTGGGAAACAATTTCTTCAGGCAGCAGCAAAGAGCATTATCCAAGCCCCTGTCTTAATTTTCGTAAGGCTGATGTAAGAATGTCTGAATTAATAAGCTTCAACTCTAAAAGGGAGACCATTTATACATCTCTGACGTGAAACCCAGAAGGAAAGACTTGGAACCAGGACGAAGGCACCGGTTATTAATGGGCGAATTCTTAAAACCTGCCTATAGTCTCTACCCCTGGGGAAACCTTTTCCTGTTTTGCTTCAACTAACACATCTCCAGTTTGTGTTTTGAAATGATTTACATTTTTCATAAGTTTTGAAGGAGGAGGCAAAGATAGATGATGGAGGGGAAACAAGAAAGAGCACAAAGCAGCAGTTTGTGTAAACAATGCTACCCAAATAAGTAGGAGAAACGTTCTAGAAAAGTGTTAGAAAACCACAACCAGGCAGTAAGTGATGTAAACGGCGGTCTCTAGTATTAAAACCTATACCTTTCAAAAGTTGTTTTCTTATCTAAGCCCAACGTTGACTATTTAGGGTTTTAATTTTGTTTTCTTTTTTTTGCTTAGGTTTTCTGCTTCCACGTCTATGGTAAGATCATAAAAATATTTCAAAACAAACAATACTAATCCCACATCTGCTTAATGCCTACATTGATATAATGTAAGACAACCAATAATCCTGATAGCATTTCTACTTGCTGTAAATATGCAGTTTATCCATTATTGAATGAGTTTTTTCATGCATCTGCTTTGGATCACATGGCTTTCTAGGATACAGTGATAAATAAAATAAAACCTCTCCCTCACGGGGTTTATTGTCTAGTTGTGTGTGGCAGTTTGATATAGTTATGAATTCCAAAAATAGATATTGGATTATGCTTGTAAACTGGTCTGTTCATCTGGGCATGATTAAGTTATGATTAGGGCTTTGATTGGGCCACATCAGTAGGGCATTGAGCACCTCCCCTTGGTGGGTGTGGAATCAAAGATAAAAGACATGGCAAAGGACAGAGTTGGAGTTTTTGAGTAGGAGTTTTGATATTGGAGTTTTAATGCTGGAGCCAGGGGAAGCAAGCACACAAAGGAGCTTGGTTGTGAGGAAGGAGAGAAGGCCCCAGGAAGAGATGAGCCATTTGCCCGATAGTCTACAGCTGGCCTTGTGGAGGAAACAGAGGCGCTGAGCCCGGAGAGAAACACAGCCCAGGGAAGAGAGGAACCCAAGAAGCCTGAACCCTGGCAAACGTCGCGGTTGTCTTGCTCTAACACATGGCAGCAGACTTTGGTGAGGGAAGAAACGTATGCTTTATGGTCTGGTAACTGTAAGCTTTAACCCCAAGTAAGTACATTTTATAAAAACCAACCAATTTCTGGTATTTTGCATCAGCACCCCTTTGGCTGACTAATACATGGGGGCGGGGGGAGACAGAAAGCAAATGAGTGAGGTAATCTCTATGAACATTGTAAGACAAGAAGATGTGATGGAGTGCTAGAGCCAACTCTAAATTGGGTTATCAGGGTAAACCTTCCAGCTGTCAAGTGGGGACAATAATATAAATGAGGACCGGATGGCGGGATTTTTGGAAAAGCAGCGATGACTTTAACTCGTCTTCTTACTTCCTTCTTTCATTTATTCAGTAAAAACTTGCACAGTGCAAAGCACAGAGGATAAAGAAGTGAGCCAGTCAGCACAGCTGGTCCTGCCATCAGGGTAACTCTCAGTCCAGTGGTGGAGGCAGATGTTAAACTGACAGTAACTTTGTGCCAAATATTACGAATGAGATGGGAATGGTGCAATGAGAGATTACAGCAGGGGAACTCAGTTTAGACTGAAGGAACAGGGTAACTTAAAATGAGGTTCAGAGGGGAACAAATAAGTAAATAGAATTTAGATAGTGGGAGCCATGTTTTCCACTGTCAGAGAAAGAAGTTCCTGGTAAGTAAGGGGTGGAAGAAGGCTGGAAGGAACCCTTTGATTCAAGCCAGAGACATCAGGGTGCAGTCATGTGTGTGTGTGTGTGTGTACACATAGATTGGTAGATGATATAGAAAGCTAGATATATAGAGAGCGAGACAATTATAGACACATATGTCTATAATATAGATATATAATAATACAGAATTTCCTAGCTCAGTTTGCTGAGAGGGCTTAGAAGGGGTGATGTCCCAGGGAGCACACACAGCAACACCCAAATCCTGGTAAAAGGAATCAGGGTTCCTTGGAGAAATATTTGATTCTAGAGCAGAGGTGGGAAAATAGAAGATGAGTTGGAACATGTTGTAGTGCCAGAAAGCAAGGAAGTGCTGAAATTTAAAAGGAGAAAGGAAGGATGGAAGGGAAGGAGGGAGAGAGGGAGGGAGGGAGGGAGGAAGGAAGGAAGGAAGGAAGGAAGGAAGGAAGGAAGGAAGGAAGGAAGGAAGGAAAGAAGGAAGGAAGGAAGGAAGGAAGGAAGGAAGGAAGGAAGGAAAGAAGGAAGGAAGATATATCAAAAGGACACAGGCGTCAACCTGAAAGAGTCCCCCTGACTAAAGCTGGTGCACTTTGAGCAAGCAATAAATAACATTATATTGAATTATAGCCCCAAATCCAAAACACATATATGTAAATCCTTACTTATATAAATAAATGATTGAATAAATAAATAAATGAGAGAGAAGGGACAAATCTTCCTTACAAATGACAAATAATATGTTTCCATCCTCCTTCCAATAGTTTGGAGCTTAATTCTCCTCCTCTTGAGTGTGGGTGGGACCTACTGACTCCCGCCAACGAATAGAGTCTGGAAGGGGAAAACTGTAAATTTACAGTGGAAAAACCTAGAAGACAACACCTTAACCATGTGAGCATGGTTTCCATCCCCAGTAGTAAGTCACCTTGATAGCATGATGACTAAATGCGATGTGGGATCTTGGAATGGAATAAAAGGCCATCAATGGAAAAACCGGTGAAATCCAAATGACATCTATAGTCTAGTTAGAGTAAAATCCAAACAAAAGTTAAAGAGAAGCAGCACAGGAAGAAGTCATGATGCACATATTTCCTTTCAAGGGAAACTGACACCGAAAGGATACTTGAAAGTCTTTAGGGACCATGGCTATGCCTTTACTCTGCTTACCCTGGAAGGGAGAATGGGGAGGAGGTTCACTGCTCATCAGAATACTCGGGTCCTCTGAGTCAGCCTGCTACTAGCTGTAAGATAAGTGCCCGGGCGATAAGCCTCCAAGCTGCATGAGGAAGAGTTTGAAGCCAGAAATGAGGAGCTCTAGGCAATAAGCTGCTGTGACCAGCCTTACCACTCCCTTCCTATCCAATATCTTCTTGCATATACAGTCACCACAGGACTGTACATATTTGCAAATAAATAGCCTAATGTTATTTAGCCCTTCCTGTTTGCCTGCTCATTTCTCTCCTTCCAAATAAGCAAATAGCTCCAACAGGGCAAGAAAAGCATACTTACCACCTAAAACCCCCCTTTGATCTGCAGGAGCCGATGCCCTGTGACGTTACTCACCACCGCTATAGACTGTGGCTTTAGCAAGTTGGCTACCGAGTAGATTTTTCTAAGGTGGATGTTTGTCTCTCTGGGTCTATTAAAATACAGAAAGGATTAGAGTGCAGTATGTCCTCTATATTTAACAGTCAATTAGAGCATTTGGAACCCTCAAAGACAAGAGTCTTGTTTAGGGTCACAAAAGGAGTTGAAACATTTCCTGAATGCCTAAACCACCCCTTTCTCCACACCCAGACTGTGACTTTCTTTATAGGTGAGGATTATCTGTCTTTCCTGGAGTGTCTATGACTTGCTTATCTTGGTGATATTTTTAGGATGTGTGTTTGGTAGGAAAAGATGATGTGTTTCAGGTCTCAGCCTAAGGATCCTGCTACCTAATTGTTAAATGTCATTAGAGGCAACAATAAAAATAATGATGACGATTGTGGTGGTGATGATGATGATGGTGATAATGGATCCCACAGAACCTTCTTGCAAAACCACCGCCATTTTTATTGTGGTATCTGCAGGAGCACAAAAATGATTTCAGGGGCTGCAGCCCAGGAAAGATCCCCGTAGTCTCTCCCCCTTGAGATGCCGGAGAGAATACTAACAAAAAGGATGTTGAAAGGAACAGCTTGGTGTGGTCTCACAGCACAACACAAAAATGCAGGGCTCTGAAAGGCACTCATCTCAGCAGTTGTCACTGTCATCCTCTCTCTGTGGCTGGTGCAGTGCTCGAGCATTGGGGGAGCTCTCAAGGCTGCAGGGAAGAAACGAGAGAAGGTGCAAAGGAAATGACCATCCTCAGGGAAAACTGGAGATGCTCGACTTTAGATTGAGGGCCATCTTCATTTCCTAGGGTTGCTGTAACAAAGCACCGCAAACTTGGTGACTTAAAACAACAACCTTGTATTGCCTCACAGTTCTGGATTCTGGAAGTCTGAAATCAAGGTGTGTCTGTAAGGCCACACTCCCTCTGAAACCAGTAGGGGAGAAGCCTTCCTTGCCTCTTCCAGCTTTGGGTTTTGTTGGTTGGTGATCCTTGGTATTCTTTACCTTGTCGATACATCACTCCAATCTCTGCCTTCTCCATTTTCAAGCGGCCTTCTCCACTGTGTCTGTGTGTTTCTTTTCTTCTTCTTACAAGGACACTGGTCATATTGGATTAAGGACCCATCCTACTCCAATATGACCTCATTTTAATTTGCCTAATTCCATCTGCAATGACTGTGCCTCCAAATGTCAGTCACAAGTACTGGTGGTTAGGACTTCAACATGTCTTTTTGGTGAACACAACTCATACCTTAACATTAGTTGTGGGATTTTTGACAACAGGTACTTAATTTCTTCCTCACCTGTTTGAGTCCAGACATACTGAGTTACCATATGATAGCAAGGAAAGCCACAAATCACACTCAAGCTACCAGTCCACTGCACGGCATCAGGGGCTCTTCCCCATCTCCTCCTCATATCCGGACCCCAGTTCATGGAAGATCCATCATTGGGAACATTACCAGATGTAGGGGTGGGGAGATGAGAACACACAGAGAATGCACATTGGATCATAAGTGCCACCTGGAAGCAACTGTCACTTCTGCAGGCATGTGACTGGCCAGAGCAAGGTACATAGCTGCACCTAGTTTCACGCGATGGGGAAGGGCCATCCTGCAGTGTGGCCAGAAGGGTCAAAGGGATGGGGGTATTTATGAGCAGTGGTAATGCTCCTACTTTGTGTCTAAGACAGGTAATGGGATAGGTGAGCTGAGGTGGGGCTCTCATGTCAAGCTTTAGAGCCTGAGAGCCTGTAGGTTGACTCAATACCTGTTATCAACCCTTCTGCAGAGGCTAGAAAGCTGAACCCTCAATTTCCCATCTTTTCTAGAACCCACCAGTGTACAAGTAGAGGGAAATGGGATGTAGGTGGAAATCTGCTGGGAGGCCCCCTATTTCTTACAAAGATAAAGGTCCTTTGTGTGAATAGACCAACGGTGTCACACCTGAAAGGCAGCAGCCATCTTGTCGACCATCAACCAGGTGACAAGATGAGAACAAATCCCAAAGAACTTAAGAGATTCTGGCCTTGGCAACTTCAAGCTTCTGAACCACTGTCAATGGCCATTTATCTCTAGATTCCTTGTGATGTAATAGAAAGGAACTCATTTGTTCTGTTTTTGGAAGCAAAAAGCTTTCCTACCTGTTACAGAGTCCGCAGTAATCTTTGAGATGACAGGCCCTCATTTCACAGATAAGGAAACTGAGACCCAAGAAATTCACTTCAACTCATGGCTTGTAGAAAAATTAGCATAAGGGTCTTTTTGGCCTAGGAATTAAGAATATTGTGATTCTTTGATGACACTTGCTGCTTGTTCATTTTGGTTCTCTGGGTTCAAATCAACACTTCCATGACTCCATAAATATTTCAGTGCATCTCATATAATTTTACATTTTTCCCTCCCTTACCCCCAATTCTTAACCTCCCCAGCCATCTCCATTCCATCCTGAAACTTTCCAGTCTGGTTAAAAATCCATTTACAAGAGGAAACACCATTTTCCCAATCAGAAGCTTGAAGCCATGGATGGCCACATTCCCATGAGGCAAATGTCTTCCGTCTGAGACAGGCTGTACCGTAACCCTCTGAGAAGATTTCTACCTTCAAATTATGGCTGCAATGTCAAGGGCAATACGAAAAGGCATCTGAAGTCAGTGCTGAGGTGTGGCTCGTGCCACAACAGCCCACACAACATGACAGGGAATCGTAATTGATTTCTAATAGCAGAGAACATTTAACCTAGACATGTGCAGAAAGAGAGGAACAGAGTGAGGGGGAGACAAGAAGCCAACCTCCAGCTCCCAGTTAAAAACTTCTTGAAGTCTACATTAATTTGGTCCCATCTCACTTACAGGGAAAGTATCTATTTCACTTGCGGCCAAGGCCAGCGTTTGTTTAACCTCTTGGGGGATAGGCTCTAGCTGCATATAGACCTTTGCAGAAGTGGCACAGTTATCCAATTTCCCTCTAATTGCTCTAACAAGGATGAATTAGGACTTTCATCAGCAGGCCTGAGTGATCAGTTTGGAGTCAGCCATGGGCGGCGAAGCCAGTTATTAAACAAAACTACAGTGTTAACTCCTAATAATACACAGTGAGGGCAAATTAAGCAGAAGACAAATATGCCGTACTGGTGACACTGGAGGATATGTTCTCCCGACTTTATGTTTTAAGGGAATGCTATTATTAGTTCTGTCTAAGTTCATTTCTAAGGCATAATAGAAAAGTAAGTGTTCACTTGGGGCTTTCTAAGCAGTTAAAAAAAAAAGCATTCTGCAAGGGAACCATCATACTGTATAAATACTCACTCAGGCTGGGCTCCACTTTGGTCTACACGAATTATTCCAATACCATTAGATCAAGAGAACTTACAGAAGCGTGCTCTTCTGATCATTGTTCCTAAGGAGGACAGTCGCCCCTGACTTTGTTGTCTTTGCTCAGAATGTCTCTGTAGTTATCCGAGGTAGTATAAAGGAAAACACTTCTATTTCTACCCAGTTTATCTCCAGCCCCACCACCCTGCCACTGGCTTTTTCTCAAGTATAAGTTATAGCAGACATGCTGACTCTGGAAAGAGAGGGCTATTGAAAATGCAATTTGAGTAAAATAAATTGACCATATATCATGAGAGTGGAGGAGGGGAGAGAGAACCATTCTTGTGTTCTCATCAAAACCTCAGAAGCCCATTCTGGTTGAACCTCGCTGATTGGCATTATGGACTGGGATAGATTTAACTAATTACTGAGCAGTGAGCAGCATGGCTTAGAGTGTATGGGAGCAAATGCAATTTAGAAGGCTGGAACCATGCATCAAACAAATGGGTTTTATTGTACAGTTAAAAACCTACTTGGACATTGACTGGAATAAAATCCAATAGCAGAAAAAGTGCTTTAATGATAACATTTTATGGACTGTGGTCTGGGGACAAGCCTTTGAGAGCCAGCATCACAGTATGCCACACTTTGCCCAACCACTGAATCCCTGTTGACCTTTCACAAATGACTTCCTTCTTCTGGGCCCCTCTTTCTCCTCTGTTGAGAAAGGGCAGGTGCATATGGACCTTCTTACCATCCTACTTGTTCTACAGTGTTCATGAGTTAATGCAGGGAGAACACTTTGAACTTGGCCAAGTCAAGTACCTGCAAGAGACCAGGTTTAGAGCTGATTTTTTTATTTTTTATAGTCCTGGAGAAATTGGGATTATAGTTGCTTGTCTGTTTTGGATACACCTGCTGGTCACTCACCACCTGAACCCACAATCTTTTGATCAGATACTGCAGTGAGTCTTGCCACAGAGGCAGCTAGAACACGGCCAACAGAGCATTAGCACTTCAGGTGGGAAAAAACAGCAGGAGTGGATGAAAAGTTGAGAACCAAAGTTCTTGTTTCATCATCAGAACTCCAGTAATAAAGGCCAGTGGCAATTATTCTTGCTAGTACTAACGTCTGAAGAAAAATTAATTTCTCCCAAAGCTTTCCAACCAGATTTTAGCAATGGCTCTCTGCTTTCTCCATCCACCCTTTTTATCCATTTGTGTATACACACTGGGCTAGAAGAACACACAAATTGCCACTTACCTGAACCTGCTCACTTACTTGTGTGTTGAAATCTCAAGTCACTTTCAGAATTGTGCTGGGCCAAGGACAGGCAATGAACAGCATGCTTAAACCCTTGGGAATAGGTGTGCCCACCACTGAACTTCCTAGCAACCTGCTCAAGTGCCATGGAAAGCTAGCAGACTGTGGGGTGTGCAAATGGAATCGAATTATGCATCCAAATGACTTTGCAGTGCCTCCCAGTAGAGGAGGCAGAGGACACATTCCTGTCCTACTGACTTTGCACTTAGCCACATGACATGCTTTGATCAATGGCATGAGAGGGGACATGACATAAACAGAAGTTTTAAATGTACTTGCCTGTCTTGCCCTGATCGCTTACTCTTCTGCTCCTTGCCACAAGAAGAGCTTGCATTAGTAGCTGCTGCTTCTTCAAATTGGGTCCCAGATTGATAGACCTGTGGGGAAGATCTGAACTTAGCCCCCCAGAACAGGTGGTTGTCAGAGATGAGAGAGAGGAGAATATCCATGTTTGTTGTTGTAAGCTAGTGAAACTTTAGGGATATTTGTTATATAGCATCATCCTGGTAAACCAACAGCCAAAAAACCTGACTAATACAGTAGGATACTAAAATGTATGAGAGAGATAAACCCTGCCCTCAAGGGCCTTTCAGTTGAGTAAGGAAAGGAAGACAAATAGATTTAATAGCAAAAATATGAGATCAAATTTGATAAGTGCCACATTACTTATTAATGTCCATGGGAGGTTCCTTCCAGTGAAGGAGTGGGGACGAGGGGGACATAACAGAATAAGAGAAGACTTTAAGGGGAGGGTGGCTTTTGAGCTGGATCTTGAAGAATGGAGGAATGAGAACATATGGGAAAATGAGGAATGGCATCCTGGGTAGAGGAAATAGCATTAACGAAGGAAACCAAGGGGGAATAGCATGAATGAAGGGAAAGGGTAAGAAATCCCTGAGGAAAAGGACTATGACTGCCATTTTCATTTTGGCAAACTCAAAAGACCATAGCCATTCCAAAGCTTTCTATACATACATGCACATGCCTCCTTTGCCATTCAGCTTTCCTAAATAATCTACCAAATTTAAGGTTGATGATGAAGTGGGATGGACATGGAATACTTTAGAAACCCAACTCACAATATCTTTAAAGAGAAGTACACTTCTCCTTTCTACTTTGTTCAGTATATGGGATATGAAATTCATCTCAGGAAGCCCCAGAGATAACTCTATTGACTGTCCTTTAAATAGAATTAAAATTGACTCAAGACATATCTGTGAATCTATTGAATTACATAGCCTTCAATTGACCTGCAGCTGGTCTTGCAGGAGGAAATTAAACAGATGAGGAGAGAAAGTGGATTGGCCATCCCTGGATGCTGGGGTTTCTTGTAGAAGAAATGGAGGGAACAAGTTGTGTCATATGTGACTTGAACATCATACTGTTAAGACTTTAGCTGACTTGCTGAACTCATAGGGCCAGATAATTTCCCTTCATATACGTGAGGAAACATAGCATTCACCACTTTGGAGAGTCAAAACGAGTTGGATTCTTCCCCTGACTTCAGGAAGGTAGGACTGAGTTTAGAACTGTGATCTTCTCTAATATTCTCCATTTGCATTGTTACAAGGACCGCAGCACAAAGGAAACAAGGCATAATCTCTGTGACCACTCATTTATTTTCTTCCTTTGACCATTATGTTTTCTTATTCCCCCATTCCAAGCCCAAACATTACTTGAGCTCCTACTGTGTGCTGATGGTGGTGCAGGACCTGTCTGAGAAGAGCTCAGCCTCCAAAATCAGATGCAAGATTGGGCTTGCATGCCATGAATTTTAGAGCAGGATACTAATGGATTTACTATTTTTAAATGAGTCCAGCCAGTCCCTTCCAGAGACTGGTAGCACAATGGGGAGGTGATAACTCTGCCCCAAATATCCTTTACTACAAGAATGGTGATTCTGCCCTCACGCAGACTGAGGGATCCACCTTATACTTCATTGCCATGTAGAAAGCACTCAACTTTCTTACTGTGGCCATGATGATGATGATGATGATGATCAATAATGGTACTCATGGGAAGCAAAGACTGAGATCAGGGCTTCAGGGTGGGGTGGGGGAATTTTTGCCTGTGGAGGAGCTACTACCTATTCTTTAGGTTTCCTATGAAGAGAGAGGGAAGGCTTCACTGGGGTGGCTGCACCACACATCGACACCACAGACTTCTGTTCTGAATTTGGTCATTCCGTTTGACACATGTTTATGGAATGCCTATCAGGCATCAGACATTGTTCCAGTGTTGGGCATCAAACAGTGAGCAAGACCTGTGACCACAATCTTATGCTCGTGAAATTTGCAGCAGCAAGTAACAGGTATTAAAAGCAATTGTGCAAATAAATAGCTCATTACGAAGAGTGCCATGAGAGAAAAGTGCAGGATGCTATGCTTGGTGCAAGACTAGGTGGAAATCTAGCATCTACACTTAGAAGATGCTAGATGCTAGAACACTTTGTTCTTCTGGCTCTCAAAGTAACCCAACCTGGGTAATTGTCTCAGGTTTCCCACAAAGTGAGCTTGGTTGGTGTAACAGTGTTTTGGAAGAACCTCTAACAACACTTAGACCTTTTTTGGCTTTGGTAGGTCGAAGGTGTTTCATCACGGGCATGTGTGTGTGTCTGGACGACAACCATCCCAGATTGCCTGGGACTAAAGGGCTTCCCCACCTGTGGGACTGTCAGTACTAAAACTAGGACAATCCTGGGCAAAGCAGGACAGTTTGCCACCTATGTGTATGTGTGTGTACATGCACATATGTTTTGTGCAGACATTTGGAGATCTCAGTTTCCTTACTTGTAAAATGGGAGGTGAGCAAACAGCTCACCTCCAGCTGTAAAGGTCTATGCTTCCTTACAGGTGCTTGAAGATGCTGTTTAAAAATATGTATATTCCACTGGATGCTTAGGAGAGCATCTGTGTAGCTTTTGGTGTATGCAGGCTGGGGGGTTGAGTGTGGCTGCCTCCACAATGGGTGAACGTGGCACCCAGTGTGTGCGGCATAAAACAAAACCCTTCCCCATCATTTTCTATGAATCACAGTTGAATGTAATTTGTATGGGAGCTTTGAGCCCGATGCTAAACAGTTTAGCTCTCTTTGTGCCACGCTAATCTACTGTACTCGATTGCAAATGGGCTGCCATTAGCCTTGTTGTTAGAGCTGGGAAATCTGTGTAATTGCTGAGTAATTTTTAAAAACTTTTGAATGGTGTGTGTGCGTGCTCGGCTGTGCAGCACCCATTTAGCTGTAGGCCGTCTAATGGGCTCCAACGGGAGCCTGCACAGCCCATGTGAGCCTCGCAAACTCATCACTGCTCCGGGCACAAGTGGCATTTGAACGGACCTTTACCACGAGAGGAATTAGCATGCACTGTCCCTCTGGAGCCTGTTAGCTTTTTCGATTCTGACCCCCATGGTGAAAAATAAATGCATTCAATTTAGTTGGAAGAAATGTCTTTAGGCATTTGTGCTATACTCAGTTAAGCACTACAGGGCAGATTTTTTTTTCCTATCAAGTTTCCAAATGGCAGTGGCTAAAAGTAATATAAGTCACCATCCAGGAGGATGGGAATTTATGGCTGTGCTGACCTGCCACCCTTGGCCAAGGCACTCACAATTGTCCTTGAGTTTCTGTCACCCAGCTTCCACTAATTTGGTCCTCTCTCAATGTGTCCCTTTTGTGTGTGGTCACGAACCTACAGGTGCTTCCAGATGATGGGTGATGCATGCAATGTGTTGGAATCAAGAGGTGTTGGAGGATGCTTAGTTTGAAAACAAATAGTTTCAAAGAATTCTCTGGCCTACAGTCGAGACAAGGTCTCTGTTAAGGGTTGATATGGGCCCCCAAAAAGATAGGTTGAAATTCTAATCCCCAGTACTACAAACTATGACCTTCTCTGAATAACTAACTGATTGTGCTGCTTATTTAGCACATTTTCATATATTTTCTGGTGCCAACCCTTTTTCAGTTCTTATGAAATTTTATAATATTTATCTGTTGCCCTACGTGCCTCACCCCAGAGCCACAGTGGTTCTGAGATTGTGCGCCCCTGCCTCCCCCTCAGTCTTCTAGAGAGCTAGGGTTATCCCTTCTATTATAGACTAGGCTTCAAGAATATTTGAATAATGAAATGATGGAGGTGAGAGGAAACATCAGATGGCAGGTGATGAACCACTTTGGAAACTCTTTCTTACCCTGGTACAAATCCTCTACTGAATATACTTTCATTACAACTTCCTAGGACATTAAGGAGAAAAAAATAAGTTACTCACCAAGCTGTGGCTGTGTAGTGTCCTTGTTATCTCAGACTCCACTAGCATAGTCCACCAAGATGGGACTTATGCATGATATCTTGGAGAATCTTGCATAGATTAAACCAAAATGGCCTGCTCCGGCTTAGTGTTTTATTTTTTATGCATTTTATCAATAAGACTATTATGGTTCCTCCTCCAAACCCCTTTACCCCATCTGGCCTTTAATAGAGGGAAACAAGCCTAAGATTACAATGCAACCAGATTTATATCCAAATACAATCTAGTTGCATTTGGAGCCCTGGAGAGTCAGTCAAGGCTATTATTGGCTGCCAAGAGTTTTAGAAAATACATAAATCTCCCTTTGTGCCACAAATACATTTCTGCATTCAGAGCTCAGAGAGAGACCTCATTATACCACATCCTGAGAGAGGGAGAAGCACATCTCATTCCGAGTGACAGGTGACATGTTCTCTAGAAACATGCAAAAAGATTGCAAGCTAATTTAATTCTCTTCTCATTTTTAACCCTGGTTGAAATAATTGTAGCTGTGCAAATGATGCTCATCATAGCCTGGAACACAGGAATTTTGAGGTTATGGGACAAAGCCTGGTTCATGCCCAGACCTTGCTTTGGTGGCAGAACATGCCTCTTTCTTAAATGGCGGACCAATTCACAGATGAAAGTTTGCTTAGAAGTAAATGAGAGCAAAAATGATAATTTTTAAATCATTATCCAGCATAGGGCTTCTTACCTATTAGCCTTGCATTAGAACCACCTGGGGAGCTTTAAAAAAATACTGAGAACCCCCCTGGATTGTGTTTTAATTGCCCTAGGATGGGCCCTGCATTGGTATTTCTCAAGCACTCCCCAGGTAATTCTAATGAGCATTCAGGATTGAGAACCGCTGATCTAGTGCAGCGGCTCTGAAATTTATTGTGCATCATAATTATTTCGAAGGCTTGTTAAAACACAGATTGGTTGGCCCTGCCTCCAGAGTTTTTGATTCTGTTTGTATGGGGTGAGGTCTGAAAATCTGCTATTCTGACACATTTCCAAGTGCTTCTGCTGCTAGTCTGGGCTCTATATTTTGAGAACCACTGCTCTAGATGTTGGGATATAAGACAGTCATTCTGGTGCACATTTGGGCTGAATTATAAAAGATTTTGATAATCCCTTATACTTCCCACATTGAGGCATGTCAACCTATTCTGTTAGTAAAGACTCTAATTACATAATTCTTTATTTTTCTAAAAAAAAAAATCTATCTGCTCTAAGTAGCAAAATAAAAACTCCACTTTTCAAATGCCTCTATTTGGTTATGAATTGGCAAATGCAGATGACAAATCCTGTGCTTTGGGGAACATGTCTAAAGAAAGTTTTTATAGAAGAGGCTAATGTTGAAATGCCACATGCAACCTTTCTGGCTTACTAGAGCTGCGGAGGTAGCCCTGGCTGAAGAAGATAATTTTCTAAGATCTGAGGTCAATTCCTTTTGATCCTCCCGAAAACTTGAGCATCAAGTATTCAGGAGGCTGGAAGAAACCTCTCTGAAATATGGAGTCTTCTAAGTCAGTTTCTTCATTTATTCACAGGGTGTTTGCACTGATCTCTCTCTTTCCTTTTCTGGGGACCTGTACTTCAGAGGCCTGAGTGTCCAGGGGACTGTTTCGTATCTTAGAGCCTCTTAATATCCTTTTAGAGTCTCTGTAGCACTCTTCATGTTGCCTAGCAGCAGGGTCCTCCAATAATAGACACCCTTGAGCCTGGAATCATAGCCCTGATCAATGATGCAATGTTTTCTCTAACTGGAACTAGGGGCTGTAACTCAAGAATATTTTGGAATGAAGTAGTCCTCTCTCTACCTGCACCTACTGAAAGGAATTCAATAGAGAAGAGGTAAACTTGCATATGTAAACCATTATAGGGCACTGGGAGCTGATTTCCAATTTAAAACGCTTGTGATTACCTTCGAGTTTCTTGAACCTACTTTGCATTGGGGCCACAAAACTCATAGCAAGAAAGACATGTTCTTTGATATTGAAGTTGTGTTTCTTGTGTTAATCTCAGGCTCTCCAACATCCACTCAAGGGGCCCAAGAATGGACTGGAAATAACTGGGTAACCTCATTTGTTATGGAATGACTCACACCTGATATCAGATTTATCATTAGCCACCAAGCAGTACCAGGGGTGGTCGAGCAATAAGGGAAGAATGCTAGGTCATTTATTTTCTGCTCTCTGCTGTACATTTTGGGAGTGGGGAAAGGACAGAGGAGTCCATGTTGCTTATGGCCAGTGCTGTCCTCAGACCCGGATGAGACAGCCCTCTATTGATTTCCACACTTGGGAGCAGCTCTTCCTAAACACTCAGTGAGCATCTGATTCTTCCCCTGATCTTGGTAAGATGCCAATTCTGAACCCATAGGTCTGGGCTGACCTGAGAGTCTCCATTTTGGCATGCCCCTGGGTGATGCTGAAGCTGCTAAGCCACAGACCACATTCGGAGGTAGTGGAGAGCCCTACCTCTCCCTGTGGGGCAAGGAATCCATGGGGCCAAGGTCCCATGCAAACCCAGAACCTGCACTCATCACCTACATCATTCTTATGGTACCCACAATCCCAGAATTCCCTGCCTTAATGGCTCTGAACTCAGTGCACCTGAAATGACTTCCTTCCTGGTCTTCTTCTTTGCCCTTCTGAGGATGTTTGTGCACATATCCTCTGCTGGGCTGGAGGGTGACCAAGGGGAGGCTGTTGGCAGGGGCATGGGTGGAGCTTGGGCTTATGGGCTGGGGGCCCACAGACTTGAAAATGAGGCTCTTTGGAGTGAGGATCTGAGCCAGAGGGGGGAAAAGAAGGAATAAAGGTCAGCCTCCCTGGGCTGCCAAGTTGCAACTTAGAACTCAGAGGAGCCCAGAATTCTAGAGGCAAATCTGACCTTTCAAGGCATTGTGAATTATGTTTTTAGGTAAGAGGATAAAACAGATTTTAATTAATAGTTTATTATTTGATTAAATGTTTTTAAATATTTAGACATATCCACGTGTCTCCTTATGCACATCTCCCCACAATACTTACAGGCAAGTCCCCTTATGGCTGATACAATTGTCATGCACGTGTGTTTGTGTGTGAAGTAGATATATAAACAAGAAGTATTTTCCAACTCAGGAAAATAAAGTAAGTCTAATTAGTATTTTTTTGACCTGCATAACTCACCTCACACTTCTTGGTAGAAAGTGAGCTTTTGTTTTATTTTTTTCCCCTTCAAAATCATCCTTCTTAATTGGTACTTAGGTCTGTTTTCCAAGGCATTGCCCCCACATGCTCAATCCTCTTCGTCCTTTAACCTTTATTTTTTTAGGACATTTGAGTCATATGTAAGCACAATAAAAATCAGAGTTAAGCCAAACCCCAACTACAAAGGAAAGAGTTCATCCAGACACTCCTGTCCTTTCTACAGAAAAGAAGAAAATAAAATAATAATATAAAATAAAATGAAAAAAGAAGAAAGAGAAGCTGGTGAAGTGCTAGGAAAAGCAGTAGTGTTAAGGGACTATTGTGCTATAGTTATCAAGGTTTGTGGTGCTAAACAAACCTTCCAAACAAGGGGAAGCTGACAAATGACTGTGAATGGGGTAGAGGAAGGACATTTCCAGAGAATAGCTGGGCAATATCGGTGGACCATGTTGAGCTCTATTCAAAGTGCTTCAGAATGTGCCCTGTTTCATTCTCAGTGCGTAGATCTACTTGTGACCGTTTAGACACATCTGTTTGCTGGTTTATCAATGAAAGCATATTCAACTCACCACATGAGCAACTCATCTGGATCCTTATTAATAGGGCAGAATTCTTGTTTATACAAGGATTCAGTTTGTCGGTAGAGCAACAATATTTAATTGCTTTGTAATGATGACTGTGCTTCGTTATATTCTCAACCAGATGGTTGGCATTTTGTATGCATTATCTCATTTAAACTAGATTACTCAGAGGTAGGTATTATTTGTCCACTCTGGAGGAAACAGGCTCAAAGGGGCCAAGTACCTGGTCCAGGGGCCAACCTCTATTCCTCCCACCTTAAGATGACAAGCTCCTTGTGGTCAAAGACTGTCCTCTGCTTTTATATCCTCAAGACTGTGTTAGGCTCGATAAATACTTGCTGAATTGAATTGAATTGAGAGTAGAATTTGTCCCTACTTTTTCCCTCTGGGCTTACTGACAAAACTAATGCTTCTTCTAAATTCCTCTGAGATCATTCTTTCTAAAGGCAGTTCCCAGGAGGGAATCAATGACTCCAGTCCCTGTGGGGAATTGATGATTTCCTAAAGATTTCTGGGACTGACTGCTATCCAGGCTTCATTGCATTCTGTTGTGTGTTTTGCAAGATGATGCTAGGAAAGAGGTCTTGTCAAAGACAAATAAAGCCTAGATAGACGATAAGCAGATTTTTAAAAAATCTCCTACAATAACTATACAATAGATTACCATCACCCTAAGTACGAAATACCTACAGTTACTCCTCTCTATCTAAATACAGCTGGCTTCTGCTTTTCCTGGCTGTTTGTCCCTACAGCTCCAGCCTGTGTGCATTACAGATCACAAATTTTACAATTTATTGAAGGTGGTAAAAAAAATAATTCAGAAAATGCAACAAAAAATAGGCTGATGCTAGACATAGAATGATGGTATAAGGATTTTGTGAGCTAAAATACAAGAAACTACCCAGCCCAGAGTCAGGCTTATAGAAAACATTTCTATCCAGGAGTGACATTGTCAGTCCATAACCACTGTTATTACCCAGGCACACCCTACCTAGAAAGGATGCCAGTCATTAACAACTAGCATAGCTGTGCCAAAGAGTACCCGTGACGATCAGCCCTGGATATTAACAGAGTGTTGGGTTTTTGCTGGTTTATTCACATTACAAGATTGTAATAGTTAAGAAGATAGGACTAGTTAGCAATTTGATATACGTCTTTTATTGGTGTAGGTCTGCTCAGCACCATGGGGTTAAAAATGTCACTCTTCATCTAAATATTTGCCACAAGATAATGTCATCCTGGGTAATGTGACTTCCTTTTACCACCATCACTCTCTCCTTACTACTGGATATAAAACCGTCTGAATAGTTTGGGCTTGAACTGCTTAAGATAGATTCCAATATATTAAAAATAAAATCTGGCTTCAAGATCCTGTTGCTCCATGCCTTAGCTATGCAATTCTTGAGTCAGATCTTTCGTTTTCTGATTATAAAATGAGAAGAAAACAAGATCGAATTCATAGAACTGCTTAACGAGGATATAAATAAAATATTGGGTGAGAAAACATTTCGTAACCTTTGAGAAGGTGCTACAGAAAATGGCAGGTTCTTACTGTTGTAAATGGGGTTTGTCAGAAACTAGTAGGTCTTTGAAAGACCTTGATGTTATAGGAGAAGAGGTTCCAAAAAAACACAAACTCCTACTATCATTGCCTGAGTTTGGGTCGGGCATTCATTGGCTCTCAAGTTTATTTGGGGGGTTTGAAAACCCAGCCAATTCACGTCATTGATTGCTTGATATTGCTGTGCCATGAAGTTTCACACTTTTCTAGCACCCTGGCAGAATGAATCCCTAGAATCTGATCAGAATCATTTAGTAAATGTACACACAAAAATGTAAATTGCTTCCAGTATTTAAAAAGAAAACCACATTTATTCAAACCTTTGAAGTAACTATTTCTAATAAAAGATGATTCCCCTGGGAAAGCGTGAAGTTTGAAAGTTTAGTTTTGTTTGAACATTTTGTATGTAGAAATCCCTATGGGTGAAAACAGAAAATAGCTATTTCCTTGCTTGTTATTAGAGGGGAAGAGAGTATTTTCCAGAAATCAAAAATAACTGATTACATATAAGAGCATTTTTTGTTTTTCAGGTTTGGGCAGCTCTCTAGCTTCTTAACAAAATTCCCTGACGTTAATTAGCTAATCTGTTTAATACCGACATCTTTAAGCTTCTAGACAGCAGGTACTATACATCCTCTAGGTTGTAAAACCCTTAAGAGTTTTGGTTCAGTACAAGATGCCCTGTGGTTTTCCATAAATATTTATTGATGACAATGCCAGTGATAATGATGGCACCAATTAATTGGTGCCATCTAATTCAGAGTAAGAAGTCTGAACTTAGGCTAAATGTGTGATATTAGGAGAGTGGGGCCTAGGATTCTTTGCTGCATTTATCTAAAAACTAAGGCAAAATAGGAAAAAGAGGTTTTTTGTTTTGTTTTGTTTTTAATAAGATGTTAATAATAGGGGAAACTATGTATATAGGTGTGGGGCCTTATATGGGAATTCCCTGTACTGTCAGTGTAATTTTTCTGTAAATGTAAATCTAAAACTTCTCTAAAAATAGGGTTTATTATTACAAAAAAGGGAGATATAGAGTTTGCTTTGCTTGGATTGTCAATTGATAAGGACTGAATTGATTACATAATTGTTTCTGCTGAATCTGTGTAGAATCAAGCTCCTTGAGGAACAGGGTTTGTACAAGCATTTTGAATTTACCAACTTAATAAATATTTGTTGAATGAATGACTTGGTGACCAAATGCTCAGTATTGCCCATGTCTCAGATTTCCTTCTCTATTCTTCCGCCACCTTCAAAACAATCCATAATAATCGAATGAAAGAAAAGTGCAGACTATGTTGGGTGTGTGTGTGTGTGTGTGTGTGTGAATGTAATATGTCTCCTAACTGAATGAAACAGGTGACTGCCAGTATTTCTAGTCATTGGTCTCTTCGTCACTGGCAGGGATATATGAGAATAAATGTTACATTCTCCTATGTGAGTTACTCCTGGAGATACAGATAGATTCTAATTGGCAGAGACAAGATCATGAGACTACAATTTAAAAGAAAGTTTTCAGCTAAGGGTAACAAGGTGAAGGACAGTTTAGGTGAAAATGGATGTTTAAGGAGTACAAGGAAACCTGGGCAAATATGGGATAGAGGGGAAAATACCTCCTAACTTAAAAAATGATGACGACCTCTTTCAAGAGGTCAGCATTCCCTGCAACCACTTTCCTGACCTCTGAGCAATTGCTTCACACCAGAAAGTCTAACTCCAGTTGTCCAGTACTGTGGATGTGAAGAAGTGAGAAGGGCAAAAAAAGGATCCGGCGATTCATTTGTCCTTGAGAAATCGGGGCTGATGTGTTCTTTGGTTTTGGCTTAAATGGCACCAACGATGGAAACTACTTCGGGGAAATTTTTCACTGACTCTTGGCATCCTTCCCTGTTTGGGTGTCGCTAATCAATCCCTCTCCTCCTGGCATCGGTACCTTTGGCATGTCTTGGATATCTATCATTTAGCAAGCTGCCGCATGTGCAGCCCTTCTTTGGCTCTTCCCTTGGAAGCCAGCTCCTGAGTCGTTGCTGAGTGTAGAAAACAGGATATTCTTTGAGGGTTACCAGAATAATCTCTGGCCAAGAAAAAGCTGGTGTCTCAGTTCACCCCAATTGGGTAAGAGCTTTATTGATTTTTTCCCTTATAAAGCACTTTGCGATTATTGAGTGAAACAAAAACAAAACAAAACAAACAACAACATCAACAACCCCTCCAAATAGCTTCGTCACTGCTATTGTTACTAAGACAGTACTTAAGCAAAAGGCACCTTAACCCTGGTGACTATTTACCCTTTGATGTTATTATGCTTAGAAAGAAAATAAAAGTCTTTCCATGTTAATAATTAAAGTAAATTCCAAGTGCATAATACAATACAGGCTCTTCAGATAAGCTTATGCAGGGAGGGTTTTAAAAAACTTTTCTTGATGACTTCGTTTTTTTCTCTTTTCCTTTTTAGTATTCTATGGAGCACTCTAATCTTTGTACTACAAAACAGTTCTCTTTAAGATTCAGAACTTGCCAACGGTTGAGATGGTAATAAAGTCTCTTGTTGTAATCGTAGCCTGCTGACACAGGCACCGAACTTGGAGAGTGGGAGAGAATTAAAGCCCTCGGGCTGAAGGTTTGTATTCTTTCCCAGAAGTCGAATCCAGTACCAGGGAGTCCAGGAACAACCACTGCAGGTTATCACTGCCTTTGATGGAAAGAGAAAGTTCTAAGGGGATAGAAATAAAGACACATCGAACATAATTTCAGCTGTGCAGATTAAAAACATCTGATCTTGTCATTGCTGTTATTATCTGTTGATAAAATATCTCTTAAAACAGAAAAGGAAAGAGGATGAAAGAAAGGTATGATGCACAAACTCCAGTTTTCTTCTTCTTCGAAAGCAGAATTTACAGGGAAATGTTTATGGCTAACATCTTGATACTACGCTACCAGTTAATTCCCCGGTGCCAACTGTATTTCAAATGTCACACGTTGGCATGTGTTCTGTGGCCCTCTGCGTTTCTTCCTGTATCCTTAGGTTGGACAATGGAAGGGACAATCGTCCAGTTCTTTTCTGAGGCTCTAAAAGGAACCTCACATAGGAAATTTGGTCTCACATCTTTTCATCCAAACCGGGTCTTCCTTATAATATTACCTACCTCCATTAATAGAACCTTTTTCCTCCAAGCACTCATGTTTGAAACCTTGGCATTATCCTACAGATTTCCTCACCCTCCAGTGTGGCAATTTATTAAGTCCTACAGGTTTTTCTTTTGCAACATTCCCAGCATGCTCTCCTTCCCTTTCTGCCGTCACCCCCTTTGGACCCTCCCTCATATTCTTATGAGAAGTTGATTAAAACAGTTTCCTGTTTTTTTTTTTTTCTCATTGTGCATTTCTCCTCCTCTGTTTGCTCCTGAACCCTGCTGAAGCTTCTATTCCTTCCTGACTTGCAGACGAGGTCTCCAATTCAGAGCCCTACGATGGTTCCCCCAGCTCATAACTGTGGTTCTTATTAAACAAAATCCTCATTAAACAAAATTTCAATGCAAAACCCAAACTTTAAAAAAATGTAGTGCTGTTCCATTGAGGGCATTTTGAGAGGAAACCTTAGAGCATTGACAGCTTGGCTGCCCCCGTCATCTGCTGCTTCCCTGGTGACCACGGATATCCTTGCAGAGCCCTAGGACTCAAGATCATACAGTGAGAGAACCATTGCCCAGCTATGGGCTGGCAAACTTTGTGTAAAGGGACAGATGGTGGGTACTTTAGGCTTTGTAGGCTTCATAAAGTCTACGTTGCTTTGTTGCATATTCTGTTTATTTTTTTCCTTTTCTCTACAACCCTGTAAAAATGTAAGAGCCATTCTTAGCTTCTGGCCTGGCCACAGTTTGCCAACACCTGTGGAGGATAATCCGAGACTCCCTATGGCATTAGGGGCTCTCCCCTGAATTGCCACGACCTTAAATATAGGGCAGAGAAATGTAGGTTCTGGAACCAGGCTGCCTGCTGGCCAGTCATTATCAGTGTGGCTTCAAGCAAGCTAGGAAGGCTCTCTGTGCCTCAGTGTCCTTATCTGGAAAATAGAGCTAGTTGTAAAGACCTCCTGCGATTGTTGTGGGGGTGGAAGAAAATGCATGCAGAGTGCCCAGTGCAGTGTCTAGCAGGTAATAAATATTTGATCAAAGTTAGCTATTATGGTCATAAAACTTTCCCTGCCAGTCCTATTGGCCTTCTAACCCAAGGCTCTGGTTCATACTGTTGTCCTATGTCCTCACATCTCTCCACCTCTAGCTGGTCCACCAGTTTGGTGATTATAAGCATTTGTTGATGTCCAAGAGCAGCAGGTCTGTCTCACCTCGAGAGCCCCTCGGAGGTGGTTCTGAGCCTGATGAAAGTGGGGTAGAAGACACAGAGGCAGGGACGGGAGGACCTTTGCAACCACTGGAAACATGGATAGGGAACAAATGTGAAGGGGAACCCTGCGAGTCCTCTGGGTCTTTGCCTACTGCAGAGAACTGACGTCCACACCAAGACTGACCACACAAGGGGAAAAAGTTCATTAAGCCAGCAGAGGTCAGAAGAGCAAGTCTTAAGTCTGCCTCCCCAAGAAAAGGAGGCAAGGGTTTTTATTAGAATAATAAAACCCTTATTAAATAAAACCCTGGGGGCAGGCATGCCATTGGCTGGGTCCACCTGCAAACCGGGGTCTGCAAAGTGGACATTAGGGGGTGGGTGAAGGAGTGAGCTCACTGCCTCTCCTTAGAATGTCTTTGGTTTCAGGCTTCTCCATCCCATGTACGTTTTATTAGGTTTTAGATAAGGGAGAGAAGAAAACCAGGAGATTGTTAGGGGGTGAAAAACAGGAACATGCTAGGGAGTAGAAAACAGGAATTTGCTTTGTGACTAAAGACAATTTTCATTAATAAGCACTGATGCACAACTACACATTACGGATTACAAGAGTGAAGTTACGCAGTTAAAACTAAAATATCATTTGTTAGCTCAATCTAAAAATTAAAGCTGTAGTGCTATGTAGATTATATGACTGCTTTTGGTCTCTTTCAAATGTTGAGAATTGGAACAAGGGTAATGAAAAAGGTGTGCCCATAGCTACCTGGGGCACTTGCCTGCTGGAGTGAGACAGTGTTGCTAGTAGTTCGTAAGTGTGATTGGGGATAGGAGTGTCTCACACACATGTGTAACAGGATGGTAAAATGTGACTCCTCTGTCTCAGTTTCCCCTAAGGCCCGCCAGATCGAGAACATTCTAGAAAGAGCCAAGCACCTTGCCTCCAGAAAGGAGTGCTGCACCACTTACACAGAACCTTCTAAGGGATTTCTAAAACAGCTTCTTCCAGAGCTTCACCCACATCTGGCCTATGAGAGCATTTAAGGTTGGAGAGGCTGGGAGAGATGGGCTCCTTGGAAGGAGTTTTTGTTGTGTTTTTTTAAAAGATTTATTTTGTTTATTTATTTATCCCCTGCCCCTTGCCACTTGTGCTCGCTGTGTCCATTCGCTGTGCGTTTTTCTGTGTCTGCTCGTCTTCCTTTGTTGCATCACCTTGCTGCGCTAGCTCTCTGCACCGCACGGGCCGTCAGCTCTCCACGCCTCATGGGCTGGCTTGCCTTCACCAAGAGGCCCCTGGGATTGAATCTGGGGCCTCCCATATGGTAGATGGGAGCCCAATCACTTGAGCCACATCTGCTTCCCCTGGAAGGAGTTTTTGTAGCACTGAGGCATTTCTTTCTTTTTAATCCCAAGGCAGAGGTGTCAGGGGCCCTCTAGAGCTTGGGAAACCTGGGACTGGTGTTTAATTTCTGCCTGATGAAGGCTAAAGCTGTGGCTGGAGTTGGCCACTTGTGTCCGAGCCAGGACAGATGGCTCTTGGAATGACCTGCTCTTCTCCTAATACAAAGGTGGGTGTTCCCAGGGCCCAGATGGTGACTCCACAGGGGGCACTGGTCTGGGGATGGTTTAGAGGGGATTTTGCCTGGAGAGGGGGAAAGCCCCACAGTGAGAGTTGGGTGGGCTGGGCTTCTGGAAGAGGGGAGTCCTGGGTGAGCCTGGGAGGACAGGCATTTTTCATATCAAGGGAGATTTAATTAGAGGTCCCAGCAGAAGGATTTTAAAAACAAAATATAACAAGCAAAACAAAACAAAACGAAACACAGCAGAAAGTCTAGCTAGCCAGAGGGTGACCATCTCTAGATTGCATCCCTACGTTCCATGAGCAGTTGTGCTTTTCCTTCTAATTCCCTCTCATCCTGGGTAGGGATGGGGTGTAGGAAGGGAGGAGTAGGGTGGGAGGGAGAGAAGAAGCCATCCATACCCTTTGCCCCACTTCAGGCTTCCAAACCTAAAGGATGCCAGTCTTGGGACTGGGGAGGATCCTTCAGTTGAATGAAGTTGGGTGATTGCACGGAACTGGATATTTTCGTTACTGAATCAAGACTGCTTTTGTGATGAGAAGTAACCTGAGAAGCTTTGAGCCTTTCTGAAATTTTATCCCAGGGATTGAGAAGACTAATCCACGGGGTGATTTTGTAGGGATCATGGGAGAAAGAATAAATTTTCTCTTTGGGTTGCACTTTATCAAATCCGGTTCCTTCAGCAAAATTGTTACACATGTAAGACTTGTTTTTCAAATAATTTAGGTGTTATTGTCACTAAAATACAAGTTCAGCCAAAAACATTGTGTGTGTGTGTGTGTGTGTGTGTGTGTGAGTGTGTGTGTGAGATGGGAAGGGAGGGAGGCAGAAGTTGGTTATGGAATCAGAAAAGTCTTCCCGGCTCTTTTGCTGGATAATTACTTAACCATTCTGAGCCTCATTTGGTTTCTTCATCTGTAAAATGGGTTCAATTCATGAAATGAATGTATTTGTGAGGATTGAGATAATGCTTGTCGAGCTTTTATTAAGGTACTTGTTGCACAGTAAGTACTCAATAAACATAAACTATTATTATGATTATCTACTTCTCAGCCACTTTTCCTCAATCCAGGCACTGCCCATCCCCCTCACTAACACACACACTGGATGAAGTGTGTACCCATTTATAGCTTTATTCTTTAAAACCCTTAGGACAGAGCCAACATTCAATAAGTATGTGTCAAATGAGTGATGTCAAGATGAATCAAGCACAGGTTCTGCTCTAAAGAGCTCATTACTAGGGTAAAAATAACTATAATAAATCAGAATGGCAACTGTCATAGATAAGTTATAGCCAATGTGGAGATTCAGAGGAGTGAGCGTCCACCCAGCTCTGGTTAGATGGTAAGATGATGAATCCAAGATTCCTGGAGTGGTTCATGGATGACTGTCACAAGAATGTTTAGTCATTCATTCATTCATTCATTCATTCAACAAATATTTGAGTGCTGCATATGTGTTTGCCCATCTTCTAGCCCAACTCTAATTGACATTAAAGGGCAAAGAGGGCAGTTCTCAGAGCAAAGCATATTCTGTGACCGCGTTTTAATGAAGCATGTCCTTCCCTTTTTTCTTTCCTTTGTTTCCTCTAAGAGGCACTCAGCCTTCTCTCCGGAAGTGCTGATGGATGCCCAGCCAGGCAGCCAGGTGGGAATCTGGGCTGCCAATATGTGAGCCATCTGTCTGTCAGGCTGTCAGACCTTGTGAATGGGGTGCTAGAGTCTGCCTGGGTCAAACAGAAGGGCTCAAGAGTACACGGTGGCTTTTGGGAGGTGGTGGGTGGCAGAGAGGACTTGCCCACAGCAATCAGTGGGGGAGATGTCCTCAATAACTCTGAACTTTCCTTCCTGGTCCGTCAAAGGACCTGTCACCTTTTCCTGTTTATCACTCAGTCTCGGGGACATTGGCAACTCAAGTCACATCATTTTTCTTTGCTGTTTATCTGTTCCTACTTTGCAGTCTGTCCTTTGGTTTAAGCAGTCTTCTTTTTTTTTTTTTTTTCCTTGAGGAAGAACATAGGTTTTTAGGTCAAGATTATAGATTTTTTTAGTGACCCTAGGCTATTGACCATTAGGTATAATGCCAACCTCTCTTCCTGCTATCAAATGGGCTTGATAGGTAATCATTTTTCTGTCATTTTATTGCATTTTAGAGAAATGTATATTTATTGACCATTCCCCGAGAATATAATATCAGGCAAAAATTGTTTTTAAGGGCACATTATCCTTCATAGATTGGCATATGCATTAGGAAACAGCAAGAAACAAGTATTTTAAAACCGGAGTTGCAGGATGGCTGTTGGAACACCTGCATTGTTAGACTAAAAAAATTCCCTGAAACTTTTTCAGCCAGGGAGAGGCCCCAGGTTGGTGGACAGCTTGTTGGCCTGCGAATCAGAGACCTGACTTCTTTCCCATTTCGTCTCTTAACTGGATGACTTAGATTCAGAGCACATGAGAAAGACAAGTGACGTCATGTTTTGGAAATTCTGTCTCTTCAACTGTAAATGAGGGAGCTAATGAATTCAATTCTAAGTTTTCTTGCAGCACTGAACTCTGTCTATACTATGCAATGCTCAGCTCCTTTCTTCTTGAAACTATAGGACTACAGAATTGATCATTTGAATAGCTCAACTTATTAATTATGGTCTTATCCTACGTTGTTCAGTGTTTTGTTTTCTTTACATTTTCATTTCTCAATGTGTTTATTCGTTTATTCATTAAATGATTCATTCATCTGTTCAACAAAATATCTCAAATATTTGTTTTTTGATCAAATAGTGGAGGTGCCCATAAAAGGGATGCTGTGAGATCAGAAACGCAGGTAGATTTCCTGCCTTTCTCTGAAAGCAGGTTTAAATGTACAGCTGCTAAAGCTGATAGACAGGTGCCTCAAGGCCTTGAAGGAATTCCATCTTTCTAACATATGGTCCATGCACCCTAAAGTTTGAGGTAGTAAAAATACCAAGGTAAAGCCTGCCTAATTAACCAAACTCCTAAGCTCTAAACAAGTTAGCAGTAACTTAGTTGCCAAAAGAGCTACTTAACAGGTGATCCTAGAAATGAAGCCAGTTAAGTCTCCGGCCCATGCTTGAATAAGAGTATTTGCTTCAACTGAGAGTTGACAAAAGGAAAACAATTCTTCACAGTCCTTTCAAAGGTAATAGACTTGAATTGAGGATCAGGTGATGAATTGTGAGAGCAGAAGAGAGAAAAGGCACTATTACCTGCCTTACAACCCAACGGAATTTGATGAATGCTGGGAAAGGTCAGAAGGACCCAGATGGAGAAGTGTATTCAGGTCTGAACGTGCACTTTGGACTCAGTCTACAAAGGAACAATGCCATTCCAGAGCCAAGGCAAGGGAGGGAAAGGATTTCTGGGTAGAAAATGACTCAATTCTTAATAAGGAACTTAAAATCTTGAGTGACTGTAGAGTTAATACAGGTCATTATTTACCTTAGAGGAAGGAACTTGACATGATGGAAAGGGCTCTGAAGAAAAAGCAGCTCTCGTCCCTAACTCACTGGGTCTCAGTGTCCTCATAAATTAAAGAAAAGGGAACTGGAGTAAAATCACAAGGGGCAACAGGCTCGACTACCTACAATGCCTACAGTAGGAAGTGGTGAATTGTTTAATTCACCATTGTGGATTGACATTGGGAATGTTGAATTGGAAGATGCATGCCATTTCTGCAAACATTCAAAAAAATATGCAAAAAAATGTTGGAGGTCAAAACAATATTTCTGAGGCCAGTTTTAGCCCTGGGCCATTAATTTACAACCCTTGAACTAAATTTATTTGTGTAACAAACTTTCATATCTGTAATTTTCCTTAGTGTCTCTGATTTTCTATCAAAAAATGGAAATCTATGGAATTCCTCTCAATTTAATAAGGTGAGGTTAGTCACCCTATTGCTGATAAGAATTTACTGATCCAAGTCAGATTTTAGGGACTCCAAACAATTTCCCTGCCATATCCTTCCCCAGGGAAGTCATCGTGCAGCTGCAATACTTTTCATTCCCTTGCCAAAAGGCGTCCAGGAAGATTCCAGGTAGAGGGCCAGAAAACGGAACAGTCCTCAAAAGCCATTCAAGATACAGGGTTTGAGAGCTTACCCAGAAGCTTCAGCCTATGGCTCACCTGCACCCGCCCACCACTGCTGGCTAGTGTTTCATGCCTGGTGCCTTCTCTCCTTCCTCCTTCCTTCTTTGCTTCTCCAGCAGCAATGTCTTTGTTCCACGACTGGTGTCACCTGCTTTCTGGATTAATAGGAGCTTTTCAGGCTCAGGCCTCTCTCTGGGTGTTCAGCCACAACACTGCCCACCTGGCATCTGGGCCAGGTGTGTGGATCCCTTTCAGTGTGGACTTACCTTTACAGCCGTTGGTTCTGCCACTCATCTAAGGCCCCGCAACAAGACTCCCAGATCTCTAAAGGTCCCTTGCTCTTCACCTTGTCTGGGGCTGCGCATATCATCCACAACACATGCCCCAGCCCTGAGCAGCCATCTTTCTTGCTGCTCTCTCAAACAGGGCCAGAGAGAGGCTGGGCCCTATTAGCAGTGCTTCAGTGTTTGAATCCTCTAAATTTCCCACAGTTGCCAATGGGAAGCTGATGAGCTGGCTAGTATCTTTTTCCAAGGGCCTAGGAAGCTTCTCAGTAAATAACTATTTTCCTCAGATTCTACCAGGTAAGCTGAAATACCTCATTATTCATCTCTGGATATGAGACCTTTTTGCTTTAATCTCCCAAGCAGGGCCTCAGATCTTTCTTTTCTTGGTTTGGACATCAGCCAAACCATCTCACCTTTCCCCCTTTTCTTTCCATTTGAAAAGCTAAAAGAAGAGGGAGGAAAAGGATCTGCACTTTAACCTTCCTTCCTCCCCCCCTTCTTTTTCTTAAGTTTGGAGGTGAAGAAGCTGAAGGATTGAAAACACCCACTGGGCCTCTTCATCTCCCAGGCAGATAGAAAAGGGAAGGAGGGCATGGCCTGGAGCAGGGCCACAGGTCCTAATCAGGCTGGGATGGGGAGAGCAGTCTCCTGTTACCATCAGTGAATCCAGACACGATGTGATATGCAAGGTCTCATTTGCATGTTTAGATGTAACACCAGTGATTTTTTTTTTTTTTTTTTTTGGAATCTTTCCTATTTGGAGGATTTCTTGCTCTTATTATAGAATTGCTCTTTGGGGACTGTGCAGTATTTTACAGTTCAGGATGGGTTTTCTCTGGAGTGGTGGGGGAGGGATTGACGGAAGGGCTGGAGCAGATGAGTTTTATGTGAGTCCTACAATCACTGCTTCTTGATAATATGTTACTTCCGTCTCAAGATGTTCCTTTATTCTTGGAGGAATCTACTCACAAGAATAGAAGGAGTGGTGTACAAGTTTCCAACTAGGAAGCAGAGTCCTCAGGATTGGGCCACCTTTGCATGGGAGTCTAAGCAATATTGTCTGCCTGTAAAATGGGCACAATATATGGTGTTTCCATTGATTTAATGTTTGGAAGAATGTTCAAGGGTAGCCTATGTCATGCCAGCGCATGTACAAATACACACAACCAGTGCAGGAGCACGGGGATTTTGTATTGAAGAACTTGCCTACATGTAACAATGAATACCCAACTCTAAGAAAGAACAGTTGGGAAGATTCTTGTAGGCTGGTACGGTTCTGACCATCTCCCTATAGTGGTCGTTACTGCTTGAATTCCTGGCATGGGACTTTCTTTAGACCCTCACTTAGAAACTGGGAGCAGATGCCTCCCCATTGTTGGAGAGACACTTCAGTCTTTCTGCTCAAACCATTTGACAGTTAAGACAATGGAAGCTGTGATAATCAGACAACTCGGTTCCAAAGTAAAATCCAGAGATCTGGATTTTATCTTAAAAGCTGTAAATCTGTGCTTGGATGAAGTTTTAATGTCAACCAAGTTATCTTATTAAATGATATTTCAGCTAATAAAATGTAAAAGCATGTTAGAAATTGTAATGATTAGCCTAATGTGTAATGGCGCCCAGTTGTTTGGCTAAGCAAGCACTGGGCTAATTGTAATATGAGGGCATTTCATGGACTTTAATCATCAGTGAGTTGACTGCGTCCATGGCTGGTTACATCTGCAATCAACTGAGGAGATTGCAATCAGCAATGAGTGACATCTTATCCAATCAGTTGAAGACCTTAAAAGGAGAAGAGATTTCAGCATTCAGAGAGAATTCCTATCTCTACTTCAGATAGCCAGCATCTCCTGGGGATCTCACTGACGATGGCCATCGTAGTCCCTGGCTACAAAATTGCAAGACAATTTTCTAAAATCTCATACTACTTACGGATATCTCCTGTCAGTTCTGTTTCCCTAGAGAACCCTGACAATACAACTTAGTACTGGGAGTGAGTTTGTGCTGCTGTAATTACCAAAAATGCTGGAATGGTTTTATAAATTGATAAAAGGGATTTTTTGAAGGAATTGTGAGATGCTTCATAAAAAAGGCCTAGATTGCTTTGAAGAAACTGTTGGTAGGAATATGGACTCTAAAGTCATTTCTGGTGAGGCCTTAGATGGAAATGATGAAAATATTATTGGAAACTGGAGGAAAGATGATCCTTGTTTTAAAATTGCAGAGAACTTGGCAAAATTGACTCCTGATATTAGATGGAAGGCAAAATTTGAAATGGATGATCTTGGACATTTAACTGAGGAGATTTCCAAAGTAAATGTGGAAAATGGGGCCTGGTTTCTCCTTGTAGCTTAAAGCAAAATGTGAGAGGAAAGAGAAAAACTGAAAATAAGAACTGAATTGTGGGGCACAAAGAGACCAGAGACTGATTTTAGAAATTCCAAGCTTCCAGAGAACAAGCCCTCAGAGGATAGTGGCCCATGTGAAGACTTTACTAAACTTGGAACTTGTAAGTCAGGATTGGAAATGCAGTCATCCAAGAAGGACTTGTGAAAAGTTTTACTGTCTGATTGCTTGGACCCCTGTTTCCTACATGCTAAACCAACAAGCTTTTTGCAAAATCTGTATGAAGGAAGCTGCTGTCATCCTGGACTAAAAGGGACAAGGACAGGAGAGACTGAAAGGAAAACAGCATCAAGGAAAAAACCATGGAAACTAAGCTCTCGAATTAAGACTTCTCTGCAGGCCAACAAAGGGATCCCACCCATGTGTATAGAAAGGGTGGGTTTGTCCTGGAATTTGAAGACGGTTGATCTCCCAGACCATTGTTCAGGGAGAATTTGGCCACCCTAGGCTACCAAGAGTGTGGAATGCATTTCCCAGTGGTTGGGGAGAGTTAGGTAACCACCCCACTGCACTGAGGGGGTTGGGCCTAGTCCCCAAAGATTAGGGAGAGTCAGGTTGCCACCCCACTGACAAAGATTAGGGAGAATATTGCCGGCACCTCGCTGTACTAAGGGGATTGAGACTGTCTCCCACAGACTGGGGAAAGTGGGGCTGTGAGCCCCAAAAGTTCTTGGAGAGTGAGGTCTGGAGCTTGGAAAGGGTGGGCTCCCATAGGCCCCAAGGAGAAGATGAAGCTATCCTTTTAAGTATGACTCTCAGACTTTGAGATTTAATGGATTATGCCCTGCAGGTTTTCAGAACTGTTGGGAACCCATGGCATGTGTTTCCCTCTCAATCTCTCCTGATGGTAATGCAAATGTTTATCTTATGTCTGTCTCTTCTTTGTATATTGGAAGCAGATAACTTGTTTTGTAAGTTTCACAAGTCTACAGCCAGAGAGGACTTTTGACCCAAGACAAACTGTATTCTTATAACTGATTTTGATGTGATTTTGCACTTAACATTACTACTGAAATGATTTAAATTTTTTAGGGATCCAGAGGGTGGAGTGTGGCAGTTTGAAATTATTTTATGAACTCAAATAAAGAGAAATATGTTTGTAAAGTAATATTCCTCTGGGTGTGATACCCTTTGATGGCATTAAATTTAGCTGAGGGGACTTTGATAAGATTACTTGATAAGATTGCTTTAGGGATTTTGTTTGGACTATGTCAGTGAGGCATGACTCAGGTTGAGTCTCCACCCCCTTGCTGGGTCTGATATAAACGGAAACACAGAGAGACTCACTCAGACAGACAGAAGGAAAAGGAGCCAGCATGTTTTATTCTGCAATGTGAGATAGAGGACTGCAGGAAAACAGAAACCTCTGAGAGACTAAAAGAAGCTGGGCCCATAGAGCAGTTCAAGAGGAGGTGGTGAGCTCAGAGGGGAAGGCTGAGACCTCGGCAGAGATCGGCAGCCATCTTGCTTTGCCACTTGCCTGGACAACAGAATCAACAGTAGCTGACTTTGGTGAGAAAACATCTCTGATGGTGCCTTGGTTTGGACTTTTCACAGCATTGGAACTGTAAGCTTTTACCCCAAATAAATCCCTTTTATAAAAGATAACCCACTTCTGGTACTTTGCATCGTCAGCCCTTTGGCAAACTAAAACAGAAATCAATTACTATAATCAATTAGTTTATGAATAAAAAACATTGAACCCCAGATAAATTTGTCTTTATTCTTCCTGTCATCACCTTCTCCAACAGCTTCTATCCTTGTCTTCTCTTCCACTCCCTGCAGTTCTCAAGTGCTTCCATTCTGAAGAGGGGAAAGCCATATATAAAAACTCCAACTTAGCAAAGTCTTAGAAACTTATGGTTTTTCTCCATGCAGAGATTTTGTATTAAAAAATCTCAATAAGTAAAGGAGAAAATTCTTAACAAAGATTTTAATCTTTATGTGGAACTTTTATTTCAATGAAAGCAAGATGTCTAAATGGGAAGTCTTCATAGGTCTCCTTAAAATCAGATGACTTTTTTCACAAAAGACCAGTTGTGCTGGTCCAATGTAATAAGATTAGCAATAACAACTATTATTATAATGAGTAACAGTTATTGGACATTTACTATGGCCTAGCATTTCTCTAAAGGCTTTTTCTGTTTAAATTCACTTAATATATTATAACAAGCCCATGAGTTAAATACTTTAATTATACCTGTTTAACAGATGAGGAAACTGAGGTACAAAGCATTTACATCCTTTCCTCCAGGTCACACAGCTAGTCAGTGACAGGTGTGTGCTGGCTGTGTGCCAAGCCCCATACGGCCAGACAGGAGGGCTACAGGGCTACTGGGTTTAGTCCCTGTACTCACTGGGTGCATAATCCAGTACTGGAGAGAGACTTAGGAACTGATCATGTCCCTCTGCTGAACTGACTCCACCCAGGGTTGTGGAAGCTTCAGGAATGTCAGGGTTAAGAGGGACCCAGTTGTATCCATTGTCCTTTCAGATGCTATTTAATAAAGACTAGACATAAGGCTCATAGTCAAATTGGGATTAAAATTTATCTTTGCTAATAGCTGAGTGATCAGTACCTTTTCTCCAGTCTTGTATTAGTCAGGGTTCTCTAGGGAACAGAAGATACTCACACACACATATATATGATGTAAATATGTAAATGTGATAAAATCATTTTATAGGAATTGGATCATGTGACTATGGGGATGGGAAAGTCCAAATCCTGTAAGGCAGGCTGCAAGCTGAGGACTCGGATGAAGGTTTTCAATGAATTTCCCAGGAGAAGCTGACTGGATGAAATTCTCTCTTCTGACTGCTGAAATCATCACTTCTCTTTTTAAGGCCTTCAACTGATTGGATGAGATGTCTCTCATTGTTGAAGGCAATCCCCTCACTGGATTGTAAATGTAATCAGCTGTAAATGCAGTGAATTTACTGATGATTTAAATACGAAACACCCTCACAGTAACAATGAAGCCAGTGCTTGCTTGACCAAACAACTGGACATCATACCTGGCCAAGCTGACATGTGCACCTAGCCATCATGAGCCCCCAGATGCAGGAACTACTGGTAACAATAAGGTGGGAGAGTGCAGTGGGGGTTCCACACACTCTCCTGGCATAAAGACAGCTGGTGATAAATTGATTTACTCAACTTTTGCAGGTGGAGAGTATGAAATAGATTAGTCAGCCTGTTCTAGTTGCTTGGGATAAAGCAGGAAAGCCAAGGCCCTACTCTTGTGGATCTTATGTCCTAGAAGGGGCCAGAAAAAGGAAATGCAAGGGATTATTGTACTCCTGTTTGCAGGATAGTGAGCAAACTAGAGAAGGTGCCACACAGGTGCGATGATTCTATGTTCCCAAGTGCGGATGGAAGTTGGGGGCGGGACGGAGATAAGAGGCCCTCCTCCTAATGCGAAACACATTGGACATCTTTTACTCTTGATAGCTGCCTAACCCAAGGAGAAATTCTCCATGTTCCCAGTTGCTCCATAGCACTGGAGCAATAGATTCCTAGGCTCTCACCTCTCCCCCACATGTCAGAAATCACAAATAAAGCAGCTCCGAGGTCTTGGATTTTTTACTTAACCCCATTTCTGTTTTCAGAGGCTTTAGCTTTTTTATTTCCCTTCTCTCAACTTCTAATTTTCCTTTTTCTCCCTCCCTTTTTTGATTCTTATACAGTATGGAGTAAAAATGTGGATAGTAACAATAGAAGTAGGTGCA
>JAQZBX010014732.1:0-21088 GCA_029593785.1 Cabassous unicinctus
TGCCAAGTTGACAAAGGATGGACTATGATGGTAAGGCTAATTTGTCAACTTGGCCAGATAATGGCACCAGGTTGTTTGGTCAAACAAGCACTGGGCTAATTGTAATACAAGGGCATTTCATAAACTTTAATCATCAGTGAGTTGATTGCATACATGGTTGATTACATGTACAATCAACTGAGGAGATTGCCATCAGTAATGTGACATCTCATCAAATCAGCTGAAGGCCTTAAAAGGAGAAGTTATTTCAGCACTCAGGGAGAGAATTCCATCTCTACTTCAGACACCAGCTTCTCCTGGAGAATTTATTGAGCACTTTCATTGGAGTTCCTGGCTTGCAGCCTGCCTTATAGAATTTGGATTTGTGTATCTCCATGGTCATGTGAGATAATTTTATAAAATCTCATACTATTTACAGATATCTTCTTTCAGTTCTCTTTTCAGAGAACCCTATTACTTGGAGTCACATCTCATTCATTAGGTATAGTCTTAATAGATGGCAAATTCAGATGATTTCCATTATAAAAGTTGAAAAGCTGATACTGGGAGGGTGACTAAATTTAGCCAAACATTATTTCTTTCCTCAGGCTTTGACCCTTCAGGAAGTGGTCCAAGTCTTTTAAAAAATTGTGCAATTCCATTCATTCAAAAGAAGCACCCTGATTCAACTGCTCCAGTCTTTATAATTTTCCTATGGTTTTTGCTTCCTGACCCTACCTTAAGTTATTAGTTTCTGCTTATTTCAAGACATGGTTCTCCAACCCTCAAATTTCTTAGATTTTGATAGTTTGCCAATAAATTTTCCTTTTAGTTTTAAGTTAGCAAACATTTGTTTCTTTACAATCGAAGGAAGCTAACCA
The DNA here is from genome assembly GCA_029593785.1 of Cabassous unicinctus. Lineage (NCBI taxonomy): Eukaryota > Metazoa > Chordata > Mammalia > Cingulata > Chlamyphoridae > Cabassous > Cabassous unicinctus. The sequence goes on from JAQZBX010014732.1 coordinate 861, forward strand.
ATTTACCAAGCCAAAATCTCAACCCAAGACAGCACTACATCCAAACCCAATAATCAAAGCAATAAATTAGTTTGTTTCTATAAAGGCCATTCAATTTAAGTATTAAAATACAAAGTTCTTCTCTTCTTCAATCTGCAGCTATATTAATCCGTGTTCCACCTGTTAATATAAATGATAACATCTGCCTTCTAAAATTAAACGTGAAAATTATTTCTCAAGTGCTAATAGAAATTCTTTCAAGTGCTACAGATTTTAGGTGAATTCATAAATCTTTTGGAAAACTGAATTGTAGAGTTGATAGTGACCTTTGAGATCATTTTCACCTAATTTTATGTAAATAGGACTATCATAATAATTTAATGAAAATAGCATCTGGCAGACTTAAATATTCATCTTCCGTTAGGTATGCCATTAGAAAAAAGAAAATATTGGCAAAAATCTCAGTAATCTCAGACGGAATTATTGATGGGTCTTGAACATCCTTAGAGAAATTTCTATTCCACTCTTTGAAGATAACCAGGAAAAACGCGTAAGTGTCAGTATATGTGGGACTGGACCTATCTATTAAGACATTGCAAGAAGGCACATCTGTTGTTAGATGATCCAAGAATATCATCTTTAACCTCAGAGTCATTATTTTAACACTCCCTTTTAGAATTTGTTTCTAATGTTGATCAAATGCATATTCTGTCTTAACAAACATGGCTCAAAATGTCCTTTCAACAGAACAAACTTCTTTTTGATTCGTAAATACTATATTCTATTCTTAAGCAAACAATCCTGATATCATGTTTGAGTCACCCTTAATTAGAACTGGAGATATAATCAACTTGTTGTAAACCTTTCTACTGAAAGCTTTTTTTCATGGCTGCCAAATAGAAAAAAATAAGAAAGGAAATCAATGTTTGTATTTAAACTTAGCAATATGATGAGAAGTTAAGATACGTGATATTTGTTTTTCCCACTCCCTAGAATTGATGCTTATTATACAAAGATTTGCAGAAGGTTCCTTATCTTCCTATTACAGAAAGGAATAATATCTTTCTCTCAATGAAAATAGATGCTACTATTTATTGAGCAGTTACTATGGGCCAGGTGCTATACTAACTTCTATAGGTGCTTTGTTTAATTTTACTCATAAAAACTCTATGACACTTATGATTTCAGAGGCTAGGAGGCTTGCTTCCACCCAGGTTCTGTATCTTTTGGCTGGCCAGCAATTTTGGGGGTTCCTTGGCATTTCTGTCACATGGCAAAGCACATGGCTGCTCTTTTCCATTATCTTCCAAGTTCCATTGACTTCCAGCTTTTGTGGCTTCCTCCCTCAGTGTCCAATTTCCTTTGCTCATAAGTACCTCAGACATATTGGATTAAGGCCCACCCTTATTCTTATATATGTCTAGGGAAGGCATGCTAGGGGGTGTGGAGTTTTTCTTTTTGGAGTAATGAAATAATTCTAAAATTTTTTGAAATGATGAATGCACAACATTGTGATTATACTAAAATCCAGTGATTATTTACTTTGGATAGATCATACATTATGTGAATATATCTCAGTAAAACTGCTTAATAAATAAACAAATAAATGTGCAAGAATAGCCAGAAATAGCAGCTAAGTACAGCAGGGGAAACATAGAAAGAGTGAGAGGTGAAGAATTTTCTTGTTTGTTTGTCTGTTTTTTATTTATTATTATTATTATTATTGAAATAATGAAAATGCTCTAATAATGATTGAAGAGATGAATGCACAACTATGTGATTATACCAAATACCACTGATGTACACTTTGGATGAATTGTATGCTTTATTAATATGTATCAATAAAATTGATTTGTTAAAAAAAAACAAACTCCATGACAAAGGTAAGATTTTTAACCTTATTTTATATTCAATAATGTGAGGCAAGTGAGATAAAATGACTTTTCTAACACTCCACAGACAGTAAGGGGCAGAACTTCTGCTTACACTCACTTAAGCCCACAATTTACCAATACTTTATTTTTCTTCCCTACTCTACTGCTTCCCTTTTAAGTGTGGTCACATATATCTTCAAGTATACATATTATCTCACCCGTAATACTTGAAAAATCATTTATTCCCAAGTGGAAGTTTTGAACAGAAAGATATTGTGGTGGTTTGGAGCTGTATGTACCCCAGAAAAACATGTTCTTAAACTTAATCCATTCCTGTGTGTGTGACCCCATTGTAAGTAGGACCTTTTGATGAAGTTACTTCAAGTAAGGTGTGGACCAACCCAGTCAGGATGGGTCTTAATTCTGTTACTGGAGGCCTTTATAAGCAGAATGAAATTCAAACAGAAAGAGAAAAAGCCCTGGGAAGAAAGTAGCTGGAGGTCAATGGAACCCAGAAGAGAGGGGAAAGGCTGCCATGTGCCTTGTCATATGACAGAAAAGCCCAGGACCAAGGATCACCAGCAGCCAGCCCCAGATTGCCAGTCTTCAGGACGAAGGCATTGCCCTGATTTGGATTTGATTTGGGCTTTCTTTTAGCCTCAAAACTATAAGCTAATAAATTCCCATTGTTTAAACCAACCCATTGCATGGCATTTGCTTGAGCAACCAAGAAAACTAAAGTAGATATCCATAATTATCATTTAAATTTTGGCATGATTATATGTGAAGCGTAGTTATTTGGTAAGTAGACTTAATTTTAAATAAGAAAATCTGTATTTGACTCTTGTCCACACCATTTACCACCCTTTGACCTTGGCAATTCAATTAACCTCCCTGGGTTTCAGGTCTGTCCTCATCTCTAAAATGGGACTATTCAACTTATCTCCCTTCTTCACCAACTTATTATGAGAATAAAATGGATAAAGCATTGGCTCTGGAGTTAGACTCCCTGCAATCAAATCAAGTTTACACTACATAGAAATATGACCTTGGGCAAGGGCAAGTTGTTTAATATTCCTATGTTCCCTCATTGGTGAAACTGAGATATTAACAGTATTTACTAAATAAGGTTATATGAGGATTACAAGTAATATTTAACATCCATAGTAACCACTCAAATATAAGCTATTGATGATGTGTGAAAGCCTTTTTAAAATATAATGCAACTTCTGTTTCTGGCAATATTAGAAAATAGATAACCACAGAAATCTCCTCACTTCTTCTTTCCACCCCATATACAGACACTACAAATCACCTAGAAATACCAGATAAACCAAACAACATTTGAATGCAGATACAAGGTCATAAAAAATGTAATGAAAGTCTACAGAGTCCAGATAAGAAGAATGAGCTCCAAAACAAAGTGGAATATTGAAATTGAACCTGTGGATACCCTTGGGACATTTGCCAAGTTCTGTAATTCTAAAAGATTATGGGTATTAATGAAGAAGAGAAAGGAGAGACCAACCACGCCCCCCAAGCCTGATAAAGTTCAGATTCTCAAAGGGATATACCCTCAGAGAAATGGTGGATGAGAAGGGGAAAAAAGACCCCTAATCCTATCAGCAAAAGACTATGACAAGAATCTATCTTGGTCTGGCCTCTGGGGAAGAGCTAAAAAAAACATCCCCTGAGAAACCACAGCTCTGTCGTCAATAAGATTTGAAGTCTGGGAAACCCCAAGTCAAGTAAGTTTCCTAAAGCAGCCCTAGATTGGTAACATCCAGCCACAACCAGCAAAAGCAAAGGCAGATCATCTGGAAGCACATTCATTCACCTGAACCTTGAAAAATTCCCAGAAATAGACTCCAGATAAGAAATAACTCAAAATTGAAAATTGGAAAAGATAAAAGAAAATTCCCAGAGATAGACTCCAGATAAGCAATAACTCAAAATTTAAAATTGGAAAAGATAAAAGGAACAAGCCAGTGAGAATAGAAAGCACATATAGCAGAATTGGATCTCAGGGACTTCTGATATTGGGCTTGATGTCTGCAAAATATAAAATCATTACATTTAGAATATGTATAGAAAAAAAAAGAATTGAAAAAATAAGGAATAAGCAAAAAGGAACAAGCTGCTATTGAAGCAAAAAGAAAAGATCAGGTAGATATGAAAAAAAAAAGCCAAATAAAATGTCTGGAAATGAAAAGATAATTAAAATTAACCTTGCAATGTACTACTTTAAAAGCAGACTAGACAAGGCTATAGTGGAGATTCATAAAGCAAAAGATAGATCTAGAGAAATCATCAGGAATGCAGCACAGAGAACAGAATAAAGGGAAATATGAAAGAAAAGATTATAGGTGTAGATGACAGAATGAATAAAAAAAGATAGTCTATGTCTAATCAAATTTTACAAGAGAATAGAGACAATTCAGCAGAGCATTTTTGAAGAGATAATGGCTGAGAGTTTTCCAGAACTGGGGAAAGGTAAAAATCCTCAGGGTCAGAAAGGTAAATGAATCCTAAAGAGAGAATATATATTTTAATTCCACAATCAGACGCATCATATTTAAATCACAGTAAACCTTTCATTTATTCATTCAACAAGTATTTGTTAAGCACCCACTATTGTACATGTTCTAGGCTCTGAAGATATGAGTAAACAAAAACAGAAAGTCCTGTTCTCATAAAAATAATAAAAATAGAAAGAACTTAAAAGCATCCAGAGACAGAAGATTACCTTTAAACAATGACATTGGACTGAAAACAAATCTTTCAGCAATGGAAGCCAGAGAACACTGAGAAAATATATATTAAAAACTAAGAAAATAATCATTGATCTAGAGTTGTATATCCAACTAAATTATCATTCAAGAATGAAGGCAAAATAAGTTAATTTTTAGATAAACAAAAATTGAGTCTACTACAAATAGATCCTAAATAAAAGTAATTTTAAAGAACTAAAAATAATCCCTGAAGGAAAATCAGAAAGGCATACAAGAATGTTGAACAAAGTAGATTCCATAAAATAATAATGGTGGTGACCATATTTTCCTTTCTGTATGAATATGATTGTTCCCATCCTATATACGCTTTTTATATAAGTACACATATATAATTAAACTTGAAAAATATTCATGTTCATCAGAATAAATTAACCCTTCAAATGAAAAGAAAATAAAGTCTCATTTTCCTTTTTTTTTTTTTTTTTCTGAGTATCATTATAGATAATGGCATTTTCTACACTCTGCTATTTTAATCAATTTGATTTTTTTTTCTTTTTTTGCTCAAATTTTCACAGCTGGCTAGTAAGAACTCTTTTTAAGTTGTCTACTGAGTCTTGTCGACACCACATCAGAATATTTCAAAGTGTCCTTATTTTCTGGCAACAAAATTTCTAGGCTAATCTTGAAATATCTCTTTTCCCCACGGCATAGAATTAGCTCCCCGTAAAAGCTTTGATTTCTTTTTTAATTTTACCATTTCTCATAATATTCCTACTTGAAATTTTAGATCCTCACCAAAATTATAATTGAAACTCTTTACTTTTATAATTTGCTGAACCAAATAATTTTTACTATTTTTAATTAAAGCATACATAATCACTTTGCTTTTTAAAATCTGGCCTTAAAAATTAAGTCTAAAATGCAACACTAAATTTTGAGTTATTTGTTATATTTTTATTCTGCTCTGATTTTATACACATTTATCTCATCACTCAAGTCCTATTTTAGTCTGTTTCTAATTATTTCCAGGAAGTGTCATCATTATTCTAGTTTTTATAGTGTTATTTTGTTATCTTTAGTAAGATTTTTAATTACTTTTGATTCAAAGAAGAAAAATTCTAAAGCCAGCCAGTCCACAAATGCTAAGAAATATATGTTATCATTGCAGGCACAGAGACAAAAAAATATAAATCTTTATTAGTTCTTTTTTTTTTATTATTTAAATAAGAAAAACATCATATCAGTACATAGTAAGCAAATTAAAATTGGAAAATACTTTCGGTCTTTGCTTGTGAAGACACCAAGGCTCCAGTGAATGCAGAAAGACAAACTTATCATGGAAGTTCAGTACCTAATTACTCACAGACAAGCTTCTTTATCTCTCCTCTCTCTCTCTCTCTCTCTGTTTTTGTTGTTGTTGTTGTTGTTGTTTTTAAAGGCAGTACCAAGGGTTGAACCCAGGACCTCATACATGGGAAGCTGGCACTCAGCCACTGAGCTACATCTGCTCTTTTTGATATTGTTTGGCCAAATGGTACCCTCTGGCACTAGACTGAAACTGACACTTTCAACTTTATGTTTGTTCAAGTTGGAAAAGACCCCCTAAGGAGAGAGTAGCAATACTCAATTAAAGATGCCTTATTGTTAGAGAAAATGATGCTGAGTATCTTGCCTTTGAACCTCAAATTATTTATATTAGGTAATTATTTCTCTATAATTTAAGACTATCTCTATCATGTGACTTATTGGAACTATCTTAGATCCCTTGGCCACCTTAACCTATGATTTTTCAAAGGTAACTGAGATGTGTTTCTTTTTCTGGATGGGTCCTATTTAAGAGGGTTTGAAGACAATAATCTTAAGATAGAGCATCTAGATACATTAATAATGTAATCTGTGTTTGGCTTTGCCAAAACCAAATTGAATTTAGAATACAAATTCTTCTCCAAACCATTCAATTTGTTACAGTTTAAAAACCAGAAGTGATTTTGCCTGAATCTGAAATGATAAACAATAATTTATCCAAATTATGGATATCTAAACTACAATGGGAAAGCAAAGCAGAGAGTTTGAATCTAATGAAAAAGCAGGCTTTCCTGAATCTGCTTTTATGTTATTATCACCAGTCAAAACGGAGTTAGTTATTTTGTTAGAGCATAAAATGTCATTTTCCCCCAAGGCAACGCAGAAATAGAAAATAGGTTGGGTTGCATGTGTGCAAAGGTCTGGTAATGGGGAACTCTGGGACTGTGTTGAGAAGGATTATGAGGAAGGGACTGTGCTGCAGTGATAAAGGATACAATTCAATATTAGTGACGAGTGAAGGACTGGATACATGTTTTTGTCCATTTTGTCTCAAAAAGATTGGAAAGCGCTCCTTAAGACATTAATTTTACCTTTAAAAGATTGAAGAATATTCTCTTCTGTTTTTTAGTTGACTTGGAACATCTGACACATTTTGGATTCAGTAAATACCTTTAAAACTTCATTTTTACAATATCCAAAAAAATGTAATTCAATTTAATTGGGGGAAAAATGTTTATTGAGGGCCTACTATGAGCTTGTGTGCTTGGAACTAAGGATAAAACAGAGAACAAAAAAGACACACTCTTGCCCTCATGGAGCTCTCAGATTTGCAGGAAGGTAATAAGTACTTTTGGTAATAATAATCTAAATGAACAGTTGTATTATGCTTTGCAATTAATTTTTAACACTGTTTTCCTTGAATTCCTGGAAAAAAACAATTTGTTCATGATTTTTTTTCATTACATTGTGAGATTAGGTTTGCTAATATTCTGTTTAAGAATTTTGCCTCCATATTCACAAAGGAGAATGACTTTTAATTATCCATGATCAAAAAGCCCTTATTTGGTTTGGGGATCATAATAATATTAGCCTCATCAAATAATTTGGAAAATGTAATTTGTTCTAGTCTCTGAAAGGATTTCTATGACATTGCAATTATTTGTTCCTTAATGATGTGCTTTATTTTTCCTTTTAATTGATAAGTCTACTTTCTTGTTTGTTGGTTTGTCTGTTTGGTTTTTTCCCTTTGGACTTTTGTGTGCAGGAGGAGGGAATAGATTTTTAAATACTGATCCAATTTCTTTAGAGGTTTTATTTATATACCTAGTTTTTCTATATCTATTTCTACTTGGGTCAGTTTTGCTAAGTTATTCTTTGTGTAAAATTGTCCATTACAAATACATGTTTGACATAAAAGTGCTCTGTGTTTTTTAAATTTCTTCTGTATCTGTAGTTATATCCCTTTCTCTCCTTTTTTCTCGATAAAACTTCACCTGAGTTTGCACAGTACATCACTGAATTAGCTATTTGGTTTACCAACTTAAATCAGTCTGGTCATTTATAACTCATTCTTTTAATATTAAACTTCCCAGCTATTAAAGCATATTTGAAATTAATCTCTACTGAGTATCCATAGAGAATCACTGTTCTTTCACCTTTATGAAATATCTCTTCTTCATCACAAATAATAGCATGATGGTCTTTGTAAATCCTTTCTTCTTAAATCTTTATTCACAAGCCCTATATTTCTCTTTGAGGTGTTCCCTTGGATCCTTTCTAGGATCTCTACATATCTTTTAAATTTTGAAGCCCAGAACTTAATATCAGACTCTAGAACCACCTGACCAATAGTATGTAAAATGAAAGGATGACCTTATAAATCCAAATGCCCAATATGTTGTCTTTCTTTTAGTACTGTTTTAGAAGCCTCAGACCTGGAGACTACCAAAAATGGGTGAGTAGAGGCACAGGCCTCCTGCAAAGAGATCTTTGCCCTAGATAAACTTCCTCATTGCCCCTTTCTTTTTTTAGCCCTCAGAGACTGGGCCATTGAATTGACTTCTTGTCTGCCACTGCATACTTCTTCCAGAGTTTTCTTTGCACCTGACCAACTCAGGGCTTTCTCACGATACTTGAAGATTTCTTATGGGTTTGTGTTGCTAAAACTTCAAGGAAACTGACTGAGATAATCTTATCTAATCGGAAGGATTTTATCTTTTCAGTTTGTCTCTGAACAAACTGACCTCATTGTCCACAGGTCCCAGCAGGGAAACTGCCTAGTGGTCCCTTGGCTCTCATTGGTTCTGGTGAAGCCACACCTTGTCTCTATGAGCACATTTTGTTTCTAGGATTGGTGATTCTAACATGAATAAGAATTAATTACATCTTTAGATATCCACACATCCTTTCATAGGGATAATAAAAGAACACATAGTTCTTTGTACATAGCAGTCCCTGAATAAACATTTGTTGAATAAATGAACTAATAACAAACAAGTTCAAGATGATGTTAGTCCTTGGGCTCACAAACTCTAAGGTAAGTTTCCTCTTCATTTCAGGAGATATTCACAGACTTGCCACTGTTTCTCAGTTTTACTTCTGCTTCATGACGGCAGATTATAATTCTCTTAGTGATTCCTGGACAAGAGATTACAACTTATTTTTCTTTCAAGGGCCATATTAACTCAAAACAACAAAAAAAGAGAAAAAAATCAAAATTCACAGAGGTAACCTGAGATGTTAAGCTGTTTTTTCTGAAGAAAGCTTTAAAACTTATCAATACAAATCTTTTCTTGAACTAGGCAGGATTATAAATTAAGACATTTTACTCATCTGTTTTTAATTACAATAGGAAACAGAAGATAAAAATATACAGTGAGTATGATAAGTAATTAACATAGTCTTGGTTTAGGTTGGGAACACAAAAAAGGAAAGGGTGATGGGTAAAAATAGAAGAGGAAGCAACAGAGATCAAGACTATAGAGGGCAAAAAGAAACAGGAGAGAAAAAGAAGATTAGAAACACACAGCAAAAAACCCAAAGAGAGTGATGACCCCTCTTAAAAGCCGTTTAGACAATTATTGCTAATGGCTTTTAAAGTTGGACTGTGGAGTTACCCCTACAGGATTAAGCAGGACAATAATTTTGAATTTTCCTGAACAGTTAGAGAACAATAAACTCTGAGGTGAAAGATTCCCATAATTGTATGGTCTCAATAAAAGTTTAATATTGATTCAGGAAAGGAAATATCTATTTTCTACTCTATCAGTTACAAATGAGTTTAGCATCAGGTAAAGAAAGCATGATTAACAGTAGCTTAAACAGAGACCCTTACTTTTACAGAACACGATTGAGGGGAAGGAAGTAGCTGATGTCCACTCACTGATCAATGAGTTGAGTGGGGATTTAGGAAATTTTATAGTCCTTTTCATAGAACTTCTTCTCACAATTGTCTCCTCAAGGTCTCCAGATAGCTCCAGAACCCTCAGGCTAAGTCTATGTTAAAGGAAGGAAGAAGGAAGTAGAGCAGGGGTTCTTAACCTTTTTTGTTCTACAGACTCCTTTGTCAGTCAGGTGAAAACCACAGGCCCCTTCTCAGAATGTAGCAGCAGGTAGTTTTAACTAGTGTTGGGTCTAATAACTACCATAATTTTGAAGTATGATGGGCGTAAGCGATTTTTCAAGAATGCAAAACTGTAATGTGACATGAAATGACTACTACTGTAATTTATTGCATGCATTCATAAGTGAAGGAAATGCTAGATTTCAGTTAGAGGTCAGAGAAAATAATGACAATAAGTTAATTTTTTTTTTTAATTCAAACTCACAGACCCCCTGAAATATTTCCATGGACCCCTTGGGGGTCTGTGGGCCCCTCATTAAGAACCCCTGTTAAGTGACAAAGAACAGATTGAAGGGGCATTCCAGCTGTGCCTGTCCTTATTAGGAAAGCAACCATTTCCCAGGAAGCCTCACTCAGCAGACTTCTGCTTACATCTCATTGGTCACTAGCATGTTACGTAAAAGGAGAAAGTGTTATACATTGAGATTGAGGCAACAAACTACAGTGTTCACCACACTCATACTTTCAGAGTTGCATTTTTTCCTTAAGTCTCCCTTTAATAAAGAGGACAATAGCAATTTTTCCCTTGGTAATCATGTTCCAGTGATCTGGAAGCAGGCAGAAGGCTTTCCTTCATGTAAAATTTTCTATGAGGTCAAATACACTTAAGTGTAGCTATTCAACTCGTCCATTCAAAGTTATATTCCAATTTATATGAGCTGTGTATTGTAATCAAATTAAAAGCAGTCCTATAAAATTCCAAAATGCAAGTGCAATACATGAAAATTTTCAGACTTAGCCAAGCCCTTATCAGTTTAGAATTTAAAATACGAAATTGTTAGCTCCAAGCTAATTTTATTCTTCATGAATTCAGTTTACCTTTTAAGTCTCATAACAGTAATAAAATAGAAGTATTTGCCCTTATGGGATGCTAAGTACTTTTTAAAACTCTATGGACCCCAAACTTGCTTATTTTTATACAAATGGGTGTTCTATGCTCAAAATAACTTGGAGCTATAGTGGCCACAGTGGGGAAGTTTTAGTTTAAATAAGATTATTCACTTGAGAGGTGCCCATTTTAATTTCCTGTTGCTGAAACAAATACCACACAGTGGGTTCACTTAACAATAGGAATGTATTCACTAATGGTTTCAGAGGTTAGAAGGCTTGCTTCTTCCCAGGGTCAGTATATTCTGGCTGTATGGAAATTTTGGGGTTCCTTGGCTTTTCAGTCACATGGCTATGCACATGGCAATGTCTTCTACTTTCTCGTCTAGGTTCCTCTGACTTCCAGTTTCTGGCTGTTCCCTTTGGCTTCTTTCTCTATCTGACTCACTCTGTTTTTAAAGGACTCCAGTAATCTGATTAAAGCCCAACCTGATTCAATTTGGCCACACCTTAACTGAAGTAACACCTTAAAGAGATCTTTTTTACATTGGGTTCACACCCATCAGAATGCAGACCAAGACCAAGAATCCTTCCAAAGTGGAGTACACTATTCAACCTACCACAATGCCTTAAAAAATAAAATGTAAAAAAGAGATCCAAGATTGATAACAGGAGACTGCTACATGACAATCACCCTCCACAATAGCTTCACTTAAAAGTTCACTAGAAAAAGAGAAGGCTAAAATACAGTTGGTGAAACAGATGTGGCTCAAGTGATTAGACTCCTGTCTCCCATATAGGAGGTCCAGGGTTCGATTCCCAGGGCCTTCTGGTGAAGGCAAGCTGGCCTGCGCAGCGAGCTGACCCGAGCGGAGAGCTGGCCCGCGCAGGAGTGCTGGCCTGAGCGGAGAGCTGGAGTGCTGGCCCGTGCAGAGAGCTGGTGCAGCAAGACGATGCAACAAAAAGAGACACAGAGGAAGACAAGAGACACAGCAGACCAGGGAGCTGAGGTGGTGCAAGAGATTGAGCATCTCTCCTGCTCTGGAAGGTCCCAGGATCGGTTCCTAAAGAGAAGACAAGCAGACACAGAAGAACACACAGCAAATGGACACAGAGAGCAGACTATGGGCAGGGGGAGAGAAATAAATAAATAAATAAATAAATAAATAAATAAATAAATAAATAAATAAAATCTTAAAAAAAAAAAACACAGAGAGGAAGGAACTCCAAATCAATTCTATGGCTCCCCTAGCTTCCCATTACCAGGCCCTTCATGCAAACTGCCCTATCTTGTTCCTCCTGACTCCTTGAAAGAAAATGATCTAGAGCAGTCTCCTTTAAATAGTATACCATCTGCCATCCTCTAGCGTGGAATTTAAACCTTGGACACAAAATGAATTAAGAGCTACAATTAAAGATTTCCCCCCAAAAGGCCAGCAAATAATCAAAGAAAAATTTAGAATTCCTTTGGGTGCATATGATACCTGACCTATATTAGCTTGTATACGTGTTAGTCTGAACCTCAGATGCTAAATCCTGGAAGGCAAAAGCTTAATGAAATGACCCAGAAAAATACCTACAGAATTCCCCATTCCATAATAAATCTGAGGGTCAAATAGGCCTGGGAAATAGGGCAATACTTCTATAAGATTACACATCAAGCAAAGAAAATCTTAAAATTCTCCTCCACAAATATAAAAGGGATAGTTTTAGCCCTCATTGGGCCATTAGCCTCAATATGTCCCATCTGCCAAGAATAAAATTCTAATAAAAATATGAGTGGGGTAAGGCCAGTTCTTTTATATTAACTAGTGATGTTTGTATTTCTGTGTTTTCTGTGTTCCTGTGTTCTTATGCTGACCCGTGGCTAAAAAATTTTTAACTGAAGCTACAAGCTTTTGTATTTATGTCTGTCTGTATGAGGCAGTTTAGTTTAGGAAAAGGGAAGACGAGTCTAAGACCTGGCAGAAAAACATGGCCATGGAAGCCTGCCTGGAAACCCCCTGAGGGAAAGACCGCCACCAAGAAGGCTGCCGGAAGGACCCCAAGAGATCCTGGCCATGAGAACCCCATTTGGAACAAGATTGGAACAAGATCTCATTCAGGGTCAAGATAGAGCACCAGATACCCTCAAGGGGCCTCACCATTGGCCCCCTGGGGAACTGACAGGTAGGACAGCAAATAGCTGGAGCCCCTTCCCCAAAATTATGAAAGGGAGGAGTAAGTAATAGCTTAATAAGGATAGCCCCACAAGCCCAAAACACTCTCTCTGCATAGAGGAGCCCATATCTGCAAGTTCAGGTTCATAATACTGTTTCTCAATAAACTACTGGCCTAACTAAACTGGCATGTTCTTAAATTCTTTTATTTTTATGTAACATAGCCAAGAACCTAGAGGAATCCATCATCCCCCAACTTCCCCTGACTTCATGTATATTGGATGTATGGTATTCCCCTACCCCCAGATTGTATTACCAAATTAATTTAAACCCATTAAAAGAGTTATATTCAAATTGGATTAAAGATAGATAAATGCTCATATATAAATTAATATTCATATAGTTCCAGAAATTAAATCCCAGAAACTGAAATTCTAATATTTCCAATGGGGAAAAAAAGAGTATTCGCAGAACTAAGCCCAATGTTTAAAAAAAAAAATCAGGATCACATAATTTAGGCAAAACTTTGGCAAAGAGGACCAGTTTAATATTAGTTAAACAAAAATAGCTATGAGTTCAGAATTATCAACATTAAGTAAAATACAAGTATACAATTTTATTCTACATGGGTATGTTCTTTCTAAATTTATGCAAGGTTGCTGATCAAATAAGCTAGCATTATATCCACTAGGTGTTTAAGATGAAAAATGTGTTTAACCAAATTGAACTATTATTCTGATAAACTTTGTTACAAGAATAATTGTGTTTTGTAGGATGGCAGCTTGAACACAGTTTCCAAGATCTTTTTGGTAATTTAATTATTTAACATATGCAAAATATGCTTTTGTAAAGGGAAAGGAGAGTAGATTTGTCTAGAGTAAATTGGTTGATTGTTGCAAAATGAGAAACAGAGAAGTATTGGACAAAACCTGAATGGATATAGAAGAATGTAGATGAATTGTAGAAATAAATTTTATTTGTCCTGGTCAAAGCTGGCTAAGATTTGATAGCTTATTTATAAGATGTTTTAAAGAGCTTTCTTACTAAACAGTATATTCATGCAGAACTACAATTTGGTTTTCTCTCTGTTAAAATGACAACATTTTCTTGGATTATTGATCTGCTCTGAGTAAGAGATTGTAAAAGATTTTACATAACATCTGAGCCATCTGCCTAGAAGGCAAATGTTCTGTATCACATTAGAATAATCTCATGTGCTTAATATTGGCCTTCTCATGCTTCATTGTTTTAGAAACCAAGTCTATTCACTTTTAAAATAACTCTCTTTTATAACAACCATCTTAACTCCTCTACTGCTTCTTTATTAGAGAAGATGTAGGTTTACAGAAAACTCATGCAGAAAGTAGAGATTCCATATACCCCTCCTCACACATGCAGTTTTCCCTATTCTTAACACTTTGCATTAATGTGGCAACTTTGTTACAATTGAGCAAATAATATTACATTTATACTATTAACTAGAGTCCATATTTATATTAGGTTTCAGTGTTTGTGTTGTACAGTCCTATATTTTCCTTAAAAATTTTATTCTAGTAACATATATACACCCTAAAATTTCCCTTTACCCACATTCAAATATATGGTTCAGTGGTGTAATTTACCTTCACAATGTTGAGCCACCATCACCAACATCCACTACCAAAACTTTCTATCACCCCAAACAGAAAATCTGTGCCAATTAAGCATTAGCTCTCCATTCCCTATCCCCACCCTACTCCCTGTAACCTGTATTCTTGTTTCTGGCTCTAAATTTGCTTATTCTAATTATTTTGTATCAATGAGATTACGTAATATTTGCCCTTTTGTGTCTGGCTTATTTAACTCAACATGGTATCTTCAAGGTTCACCCATGTTCTTCTTACATATATGAGAAATTTATTCCTTCATTTCTTTCTATAGCTGAATAATAGTCCATTGCAGGTATATACCACAATTTGTTTAGCCATTCATCTGTTGGTGGATGCTTGGGTTGCTATCATGGTTCAGAAATTATGAATAATGTCACTATGAACATTGAGGTGCAAATAATTGTTCGAGTTCTGGCTTTCAATTATTTTGGGTAAATACGTGGAAGTAGGACAGCTGGGCCATATGGAAATTCTATATAACTTCCAAAGGAACTTCCAAACTGTTTTCCACAATAACTATACCATTTTAACTTCCCACCAACAATGTGCAAGTGTTCCATTTCTCCTTATCCTCTCCAACACTTGTTATTTTCCTTTCTTTTTTAATAATAGCTTTTCTAGACGGTGTGAAATGGTAACTCATTGTGGTTTTGATTTGCATTTCCTTGACAGCTGAAGATGGTGAGAATCTTTTCATGTGCTTTTCGGCCATTAGTATATAGTCTTTGGAGAAATGGCTATTCTAATCTTTGCCCATTGGTCTTTTCTTGCTGAGTTGTAGGATTTCTTCATATGTTCTAGATAATATACCCTTATCTGATATGTGATTTCCAAATATTTTCTCCATTGTGAAGGATGTCTTTTTACTTTCATGACGTAGTCCTTTAATCCACAAAAGATTTTTTTAATTTTGATGAAGTCCTATTTATCTACTTCTGTCTTTTTGTCAATTGTGCTTTCGGTGTAAACTCTAAGAAACCATAATACAAGGTCCTGAAGATGCTTCCCTATGTTTTCTTCTAAGAGTTTTATAGTTTTGTTTGCTATATTTAGGTCTTTGATCCATTTTGAGTTAATTTTTGTATACAGTGTGTGGTAGGGGTAAACATTCGTTCTCTTGCATATGGATATCCAGTTTTCCCAGTACCATTTGTTGAAGAGAATACTCTTTTCCCATTGTTTTAGTATGATAAAAGCTGCTGGAAGCAATATATGAGAAACGGGGCTGGATTTTATAATGAGGATTTATTAACTTATATGCCTACAGTTCCAAGGCTGAGAAAAAAGCCCAGATCAAGGCATCAGAAGAAGCTCTCTCCCCGAAGACTAGCTGCCAGCAATCCCGAACTCCTGGCAAGGCACAATGGCAGCATCAGGTGTCTCTCCCTTCTCCTGTGCGTCTTGATGCTTTCAGCTTCTGACTTCTTCCAGCATTCTCTCTGCTCCTGTTGCTTTTTCCCCAAGGTTCATCCCATTCATTAAGGACTCTAGTAGGAGGACTAAGACCCACCATGGATCACATATTACTGAAGTAATCTAATCAAAGGATGCCACCTACAATAGGTCTACACCCACAGAAATGGATTAGCTCTAAGGACTTGAGGCTTTTCTGGGGTACACAAAAGCCTCAAACTACCATACCCATTGAGTATACTTAGCAACATTGTCAAAAATCAATAGGCCATAAATGTAAGGTTTATTTCTGAATGCTCCATTCTATACCACTGGTTCATATCTCTTTTGTTGCTCATGCTTTAGGTGTATGGTTTAAGAAACTACTGCCTACCACAAGATCTTGAAGATGTTTTCCTATATTTGCTTGTAGGATTTTTTATGGTCGTCACTTTTATATTTAAGTCCTTGAACCATTTTTTTTTTTTTAAGATTTATTTATTTATTTATTTATCCCCCCCTTGCTGCCTGTGCTTGCTGTGTCCATTCGCTGTGTGTCTTCTCCGTGTCTGCTTATCTTCCCCTCGCTGTGAGGTCCCGCTGCATCAGCCCCTCGCGCCGCACGGGCCGGCCTGCCCTCACAAGGAGGCCCCGGGAAGCGAACCCGGGGCCTCCCATATGGTAAACAGGGGCTCTATCGACTGAGCCACTCCCGCTTCCTCCTTGAACCATTTTGAGTCAATTTTTGTATAAGGTGTGAGATAGAAGTCCTCTTTCTTTCTCTGGATATGGATATCCAGTTCTCCTAGAACATTTGTTGAATAGGCTGTTCTGGTCCAGCTGGGTGGGCTTGACAACCTCGCCAAAAATCTCTTGACTGTAGATTTGAGAGTCTATTTCTGAGTACTCAATTCAGTTCCATTAGTCAATCTGTCTGTATTTATGCTAGTACTATGCTGTTTTTACCACTCTAGCTAAGTAATACGCTTTAAAGTCAGGAAGTGAGAGTCCTTCAACTTTGCTTTTCTTTTTAAAGACATTTTTGGCTATTCAGGGCCCCTTGCCCTTCCAAATAAATTTGATAGTTGGTTTTTCCATTTCTACAAATAAGGCTGTTGGGATTTTTATTGGGATTACGTTGAATCTGTAAATCAGTTTGGGTAGAAATGACATCTTAACGATATGTAGTCTTCCAATCCATGAACACAGAATGTCCTTCCATTTATTTAAGCTTTCTTCGATTTCTTTTAGCAATGTATTGTAGTTTTCTGGATACAGGTCCTTTATGTCCTTGGTTAAGTTTATTCCCAAATATTTGATTGTTTTAGTTGCTATTATAAATGGAATCTTTCTGATATCCTCCTCAGATTGCACATAAGTAGTGTATAGAAACGCTACTGATTTTTGCATATTGATATTGTATCCCACCACTTTGCTGAACTCGTCTATTTGTTCTATTAGCTTTATTGTGGATTTTTCAGAAGAGTCTAAATGTAGGCTCATACAATCAGCAAATAGTGAAACTTTTACTTCTTCCTTTCTTTTTCGGGTACCTTTTATTTCTTTATCTAGCCTAATTGCTCTAGCTAGAACTTCTAGCACAATATTGAGTAACAGTGGTGACAATGGGCATCCTTATCTTGTTCCTGATCTCAGCTGGAATGTTTTCAGTCTTTCACCGTTGAGTACAATGCTAGCTATAAGTTTTTCATATATATACTTTACCATATTGAGAAAGCTTCCTGCTATTCCTATCTTTTGAGTGTTTTTATCAAGAAAGGGTGCTGTATTTTGTCAAATGCCTTTTCTGAATCAATTGAAAGGATCATGTGATTTTTCTTCTACAATTTATCAAGGAGATTTACTACATTAATTGATTTTCTTGTGTTGAACCACCCTGCCATACCTGGGATAAAACCTACTTGATTGTGGTGTATAATTCTTTTAATGTGCTTTCAGATTCAGTTTGCAAGTATTATTTTTGAGGATTTTTGCATTTATATTCATTAAAGATATTGGTCTTTAATTTTCTTTTTTCATAGTATCTTTATCTCGTTTTAGTATTAGGGTGATATTGGCTTCATAGAATGAGTTTGGTAGCGTTCTTTACTGTTCAATTTTCTAGAAGAACTTGAGCAAGATTAGTATTAGATCATCTTTAAATGATTAGTAGAACTCACCTGTGAAGCCATCTGGTCCTGGGCTTTTCATCTTTGGGAGGTTTTACTTTTTTTTTAAAGATTTGTTTTATTTATTTATTTCTCCCCACCCCCTTGTTGTTCACACTTGCTGTGTCTGTTCATCTTCTTTGTTTCTTTAGGAGGCACTGGGAACCAAAGCCAGGACCTCCAATATCAGAGGGAGACACCTAATCTCTTGAGCCATCTCCATTCCCTGCTTTTGTTGTGTCTCTCATTATGTTTTTCTTCTTGTGTCTCTTCTTGCATCATGCTGTTGTGTCAGCTTGCTTCTCCTGCCCATTGCATCAGCTCACTGTCTTGCTCATCCCCTTTAGAAGGCACCAGGAACCTCCGCTCCCTGCTTTGTTGTGTCTCTCATTATGCTTTTCTTCTTGTGTCCATTGTTGCATCAGCTTGCTGCACCTGCCCATCATGACAGCTTTCTGTCTTCTTTAAGAGGCACTGGGAATGGAACCAGGGACCTCCCATGTGGTAGGCAGGAGCTCAACCACTTGAGCCACATCTGCTTATCTTTGGGAGGTTTTTGATGACTGTTTCAATCTCTTCACTTGTGATTGGTTTGCTGAGGTCTTTTATTTCTTCTAGGGTTACTGTAGGTGCTTCATGTGTTTCTAGGAATTTGTCCATCTCCTCTACATTGTCTAGTTTTTTGACATAAAGTTGTTCATAGTATCATCTTATGAACTCTCTTATTTCTGCAGGGTCAGAGGTAATGTTCCCCCTCTCATTTCTGATTTTATTTATTTGCATCTTCTTTCATTTTTTTCTTTATCAGTCTTGATTTTGGTTTTGTTGATTCTATTGTTGTTTTTTTTTCTCAATTTCATTTATTTTTCTCATCTTTACTACTTCTTTCTTTTGGCCTGGTTTGCAGTTCTTTTTCTTGTTCCTCCAGGTATGCAGTTAGATCTTCAATTTCAGCTCTTTCTTTTTTCTTTTAATGTAAGCATTGAGAGCTATAAATTTGCCTCTCAGCCCTGCCTTTGCAGTATCCCATAGGTTTTGATATGTTGTGTTCTCATTTTCATTCATCTCAAGATATTTGCTGAATTCTCTTGCAATTTCTTCTTTGACCCACTGATTATTTTAGAGTATGGTATTTAATCTCCATATATTTATGCATTTCCCTTTTTCCTTCCATTTAATGATTTCCAGCTTCACTCAATTATGGTCAGAGAAAATATTTTGTATAATTTCCATCTTTTTAAATGTATTGAGACTTGTCTTGTGACCCAACATATGGCCTATCTTGGAGAAGGATCCATGAGCACTTGAAAAGAATGTATATCCTGCTGTTTTGGGGTGCAATGCTCTATAGATGTTTGTTTGGTCTAGTTCATTTATCACATTATTCAAGTTCTCTGTTTCTTTATTTATTCTCTGTCCAGATATTCTTTCCAATACTGAGAGTGGTGTATTGATGTTTCCAATTATTATTGTAGAGACATCTATTTCTCCCTTCAGTTTTACAAGTGTGTGCCTCATGTATTTGGGGGCACTCAGGTTAGGTGCATAAATAATTAGTATAGTTATTTTTTTCTTGGTGAATTTCCCCTTTTACTAATATATCATGACCTTCTTCATCCCTTATAACACTTTTGCATTTAAAATCTATTTTGCCCAATATCAGTATCCCTACTCTAGCTCTTTTTTGGTTACTATTTGCATGGAATATCTTTCTCCAACCATTCACTTTTAATCAGGTTGTGTACTTACATCTGAGGTGAGTCTCTTGTAGACAATATATAGATGGTTCATATATCCATTCTATCAGTCTATGTCTTTTGATTGCAGAGTTCAAGCCATTCATATTCATTGTTATTACTGTAAAGGTATTACTCACTTCATTAATTTTGACCTTTGGCTTTCTGTTGTCATATTGTACTATTGTCTGTCTTTTTGCCCTTTAATTTATTCTTCCTAATAATCTTCATTTCTACTCTCCTCTCCAAATCTCTCAACCTTGTTTTTTCCTTCAGGCTGCAG